>JAEMOT010002567.1:35433-97927 GCA_019297695.1 Apostasia ramifera | reverse complement strand
TATATATATATATCATACAAATTTTATAATATTATATCATACAATTTTTTCAAAAAATTTATAATATCAGGCAATTATTTTTTAAAGATAATATATAATAATATGACAAAAATTTATAGAATATGTATATAAAAATTTCCAAAAAGATGAAGAAAATAATATTCTCTACCTAAAAGGCCTATTAAGTATAAAAAAAAAAACTCTAATAATAAGTAAATGCAGTTTAAAGTAAATATGCATAATTTTTAAAGTACATTTTAAGTTTAAAAAAAGTGAACAGAGAGCTTCGAAACATATATAACAAATTATAGAGCAAGGAATATAACTATTTTAGCTAGATTTTTGCTCTAACTCTTATCAAAAATATATCGATCTCAAGATGTAGTTCTTAAATGAAAATTAGTGATTAGTCGCGTAAGTTCCTTTGAATTAGAACAGTTATCAATCATGAAATATCATAATTATCGAGAATTTCCAAAGTTGATGACAAGTGTTATATGATCTAACATTGTTGTACTAATTATTTGAGAAAAAATTAAAAAAATATTATATTTTTAAATAAATTTTAAGTTAGCAAAATACAGAAAATATATATGTTAGGTATTTATGCGAACGCACTTTTAAGTAAATGTGACTTGAAATTATGAAATTTATAAGCTAAAGTCGACAATATCCGCAAAGATAACTGTTAAAAATATTTGAACCTCAGTGCTTCAATTTTATTCAAATATTTGAATTGATTTTAATTTAATTAATAATACTTCATGATTTTTTTTTTAATTATTTTTTTCTAGTTCGTGAATTAATTTAGTAAGCAGGGTGTGGCTATATAAATAGCAATTTTATAATTTTTTCTTGATATCTAACGAAATATTATTATTATTTGATAATAATTTAATGAAACATTTAATAGTACAAACTTATCTTTTAATGGATCAAATTTGCACAAAAATAATAATGTACATGGAAGGAAATTACTTAAATGAAAAAAAATGTGCAAATAAATTTTAATAAATGCTAAAAAAAATTACATATAATTTTATAAAAAAATCTTCATGAGCGATGAAATACAGAAAATCGTATGCCTATTATTCATTCCTCCGAGTTCTGGAGTGCTTTGACGTGTTGAGTGAGCTTGTGAGCAACTTAATTGTAATGACGACGAGTAAATGATCAATTTAGATGACACATTCTCGCCATTTTTGCCTTTGAGGAAGGAAATCGAGGCTCAAAAATTGAAAATTTCAAATTATTTGCTTGAAATATTGAGATAATTTTATTGGCATCTCCTTCTATAATGATGTGCTTTCATTTGAATACCTAATTATTTTTGTGATATAACTAATTTTTTTATCTCCATGCTGCCAATTTTTTTATTTATGACCTGAGAAATTTTCATTATTTGATGATATATCTTGTATATGATAAAAAAAAAATCTTGTACATAATCAAATATATAATATAAAAAAATTTCTTAAAGATGAAGACATAATTGAATGAAAATTTTAAAATATTTATAAAAATTAAGTAGTATTTATGTAAATATAATATATAATAAGAAAAATAATTTTAGTAATATGCATATTACATCAAAAATATGTTTAAGTTCTCTTTCACTATAATAATAATAATAATAATAATAATAATAATAATAATAATAATAATAATAATAATAATAATAATAAAAGATGTTTAATTATTTCTAAAGTTAAACAAAATCCCAATTTTGACCAACCCAAAAAGTGTAAGAGATAAACAATTAATCCTAAGAAACCTAATCCAAGAAAAAAAAACCTAAGATCTCTAAAATATTCTTTATCCCATTTTAAATTAACCAAATTAATTATGTGTACAAATTTAATATAAAAATTTTATTTTATATCATATTCTATACAACTTTCAATATAATTATTAATTTTATTTCATTTTTTGCGAAATTTTTGACATAATAAATTTATTTATTTTTTATTATTATAATTTTGTCTACCATTTTACAAAGATCAATGATTTTGCATATATTTTCGATCATGCATATATTTAAAAATGATAAAAAAATTCTCGGTTACGACTTTTTATTTTCTTGAGCTAAATTTAAAAAAATTGAGAACAAATTACAATAAACTTCATATCTCAACAATTTGTAACTAATTTATTCATTATTATTTTAAGCTTCATTAAATTTTCAATTTCAAATGGTGTTGTTCTTAAATTATAAAAAAAAAAAATTAAATTTTTATGGTGAAATGGTTCCCAAAGATTGTGACAGGGCAAAATGACAGCTTTGTCCTTGGAATGATACACACCACAACTTTCTCATTAGCCACACTGTCCCTCAGTGATGGCCACACATTTCCCTAAGATTTTGCTTGGTGTTCATTTATTTGAATGAGTCAACATGAGTTGTGTGGGCTGTAAATCATGCTAGCTCAGGGATTTTGAAATAATTATTTTTGAAATTAATTGAGACCGCAAATAAATCGAGTTGAACTGAGTAGCGCTCTGTTCAGGCTTATATTCCTTTACTAAAATTGAACTGGAGCTCCAGCGCTCAAATTTATTTCAAGCTTGCTTGAGTTAGATTCACAAATATAAATGCATGTCTGAGCCTGATTCATATGGCTCATGAACGAGCTCACTAATATGTTAACGAGCAAACTTACATAAATTTGAGTTCACAAGCACAAAAACTATAGATAAGTAATTACATATCACGATGTTATTGTGTTTAATTATGAACTTGTTTATTATCAGGATTTTATAATTTTATTTTTTTTTAATAATAAACAATATATACTATTAAAAAAAGCATCACATTGAGTATGTTCATGAACATCTTGTGAACTTTTCACAATTTTTAATAAATTGAATGCTAGTATATTCAAATTTGGTTATTTAAGAATCGAGCTTTTAAATTTATGTTAAATGTTATTTATTAATTTTGATAAACTGAACATTGAGTTTATGATCTAATGTTTTTGATTCATTTATAACTCTATTTGAAATTCTAAAATTGGCTCAATAAATTTGATTGATTCTAAGCCTGAATAATGAGTGATAAGAGAAGCACATAAATGAATTATTCGATATTAAAAAGGGAAAAAAATCCTGAGTTGTATAAGTAAAGTAGTACTGGATGGGTGACCTCTTGGAAAGTGCTTAAATTATAAATTTTTTTTAAAATTAAAGCAGACAATACTTCTATATTAAGATCACAGAATGTGATAATGTATGTATTGTAAATGTAGATGATGACCAAGTAGATTTATTAAATTTTTAGTTTATGCAATTGAGGAGAGTAATATCCAAGGCTACATCAAAAGAAAAATAAAAAATAAAAAAAAATCCAAAGGCTGCCCTCAAGATCTACTTATTTACATAACATTTAAATTTATCTTAATTTGTATTAAATATCTAATTTGCATTTACTGAAAAATAGCCATGAAAATAATAGAATATATATACATTTACATAAAAATACCAAGAAAATGATAGGATATATAATGAAATTATATTTATTGAATGAAATGCTGCATAATAGATACAATTTCTTGGTACTTATCTGTACTTTCCAAATTAATTATGATGTTTCAAAATTTCAGTATTATTAATATCAGGTCCTTGACCTTGCACAAATCTTTAATTTTAGTGGGGGAAAAGTGCAAATTTTTTATGATTATAAATAATTTTGTATAAAATTTGGATCATATCAAGTCTCAATAGAAATTGGGACCCACTATCACATCCTTATCATTTTTGTTCCCATTAGCTTGTTGCTTGCCATGCATTTTTAACACACAACTATTTCTACAAATGGCTAACAAATGACACACTCGTACCCAAAGATAATATGTACAATATATGATTATAATAATAATAATAATTATTATTATTATTATTATTATTATTCGATGAAATTATTGCTATTATTATTATTGTTGGTGCTGGATTTGCTTTGATCAAATGAAAATAAAAGTTTTTAATCTCATATTGAAATTTATTTGAATCAATTAAAATTTATTAAGGGCATTTAATTTATCATCATCTTATTATTATATCATGAAATTTAGATATCAATTTTTAATTAATAATTCTATAATTTTATAGAAGATTATTTATAAATATATTAAATAAAATAATTATTTTCTTTGAATAACACGATATAACATCAAGATAACATTAATCTTTCAATGTACAACGCTCAATTTGGCATTTTTTTCATTTACTTTTAGTTAACATTATTAATATGGACCATGCATGTCAATAAATTGAAATAAACTTAAATATATTATAATTATATATATTACAATTTATATTAGGGATAATTACCTGCATGTCGCACCATTTTACTTTATTTATGCGTTACTCATCCATTCTTAGTTAATTACGCTATGCACACTTAAAATATTATAAAATCTTACATACACACACTTAAGTTAAAATTTAGTCAAAATTTATTTGAAAAAAAAATATTTTGTTAGTAAATCATTAAAATTACATTTTTACTCTTAATAGTACATTTTTTTTTCTTCCTCGATGTCACATTAAAGCGGTGATCTGTCCTAAAATCAATTCACGTCGTGGATATTTCCTTCCCTTACCACAACCTAAACATCAAAGTTTTAAGATTTTCACTCAAAATATATTTAAATATCGTTAAAATAATATGATGAACGGTTCAGATTTTTTGTAACCTAACTATAGTTAGGTTATTGAAAAATTATAATTGCTCATTATAATAGAAATAAGTGAAAGTGTGTGTATATAAGATTTTATAATATTTTGAGTGTTCATAGCGTAATTAACTAAGAATGGATGGGTAACACATAAATAAAGCGAAATGGTATGACATGTAGGTAATTATCCCTTTATATTATCGTATTTATAATTTTTTTATTCCGAGAGCTTTCGACCGGAGTGATTTAATGACGTAAATCCTAATGATTTTAAAGGAGCCAACTTCGAGTATATCCCATTTGGCAGAGAACGTAGAATTTGCCCTGAAATATGGACATAAAACAAAACAATATTATCATATTTATAATATTATACATTTATTTTTGAATATTATAATGTAAATATAAAATATTACACTCCAAATATTTTTTAAGTTTTAAAAATATAAAATTTAAAGAATCATGATGTGTATATTATAATATTTAAAAAATAAGCGTAAAGCATATAAATATTATTCTATGAAATAAAAATTTACTTTACTCGGTTCGGCTCTAAAACAAGAAGTAGAAGTTCTACTCGATTCAACACTCTAAAAACTTTTATTGGTAAATTAGCTGTGAGCCTTTCGGCCCATCACTAAAAATTACCTCTTTTCTAATAAGGAAAAAAAATAAAAAAATATGAAATTATACATATAAGTAGTATTTTATTGAAATTATGTATAGACTGTATGAGTTCATTTGGAACAAATTTGCCATGATTCCAAATAGGAACGTTTAACAAGCTATTGGGCCTTTAATTTCTCTAAAGTCCAATAATCCCTGTTCATAGTGGGCCTGATTGGGCCGTCAAATTCTGCCAGGCCCACCTGGATCATGTCTATCGTTGGCCCCTGAACCCGGGCAGTCTTCCTCACCATCTGCCTTCTGTGTTTCCCCCATTATTCTCTCCTCCCTTATCATCATCTGCTCCATTCCACAACTTCAAAGTGAGAGAGAGAGAGAGAGACTGAAGTTCTTCCATCTCTGAACTCGGTGCTTTAGGATTCCATGAGACGAGTCTAGCTGCAATAAAAAGCACCCAAAAAGAAAGAAGACGAAATCAACAAAGAATGAAGAAAATGACGACATCTAAAAGCATTTAAGAACATCAAGGCTAAGGATGAAGCAGAGAACAGGAACCCATTGAGCGTGGAACTGGCACTGCATGATCTGAAGGAAGAAGGAAAGCTAAGCACAGCAGAATCATGAGCCCCAGGAGGGCCGTCTTCTTCTCCATCCTCCTTGCAATTGTTAATGGAGACGTGCTTCCTCTTAATCAAGAGCCCACTTCATAAAAAAAAGGAAGAAGGCAGCCTTTCTAATTTCGCGTTGTCCATGGGCAGTGGAGAACGGCATCATATAGAAGCAAAGGTGATGAGAAAAAGAAGACAAACACCTTTTAATAGTTTAGTGTGAGAGGAATGAGTGATCTAACATGTTATTTTAATTGATAGTTGTGATGACAGCGGCCATATATCTTAGGGGTGGAGGGGGATGAGGGAAGGAGGAAAGCATATAATAATAATTTTAAGTTTTTTAAACTTGAAATATTAATGTCAAACTTCAAAGACCTCATTTTAAAATCACAGATCTATTTGATGTTACCCTCTATCCACAAAACTTAGATGATATTTACCGTATAATTTAACCTACAGAGATACGTACATGAATAATTTTCACTTGATTCAAATCAAACTCAAATTTCAGTTGAGATTTGATTTGTTGACCACATTCATGCATTACATGCTTAACACAAGCTCATCATGAATTTAAAATTGCAAATTAAGGTTGAAAGAAATTGAAAAAATCAACCCAAAATCAAATGCAGTTTTCTCAGCTCAAATAGATGTCGAAAAACATGATAACAGCACTTATCATAAACTGAAAGAAAGGCCCCACAACACTACCACATTGTAGCGATTCCTTTTTTAGAAAATCATTGTAGTTATCAATGCCGAACATTTGAATTTTTTTGAAGAATGGTCATACTTCAAGTCCTCGTCTTTTGAAGATCTGTTATCCTTCAAAGGCAAATGTGACCATTCTCAAATTTCACATTTAAGATTTCAACAATCAATTAGGTGGAGAATGAGTCGAAATTTTAGGTTGTATAGCTTTTTAAATTTCAAACTTATTTCAAATCCCATCATTCGGCTCAAGTTTGGGTCGAAATCATTTATGATGATTATATCCTAAACTATTTCCGATATCTCTCTCTAGCTCATGACTTACACCATCAAGGCAGAGATGAGCGAGCACGATCAAATCATCTTAAACATCTCTTTTTCATCTTAGCCTCTAAAATGAGCTCAACCTCTCCTTGATCACAACTTCCCGGGGATCAACACAAAGAAAATTCAAATTCTAATCATGTCCTTGAGAGTTGAGAACCTAGAGGTGTAGAAGCTTTTGTTCATCAGAAGTGCACTGATGATTGCATGCCGGCAACTGGCAAGAGCAGAACGAGGGATGAAATTTTCGATCAAGAAGCTCTTCAATGAGCAAACTTCTAAAAGCTGAATCTTACAACAGAAAGCCACGGCTTAAAAAAAAATAAAAAATAATAATAATACTTTTGATAAAAAGCTCTCCCCCTGTCCCATTTAACATCAAACAGAAAACTGAAAGAACCTCACAAATAATAGAGAAATGATAAATAATAATAATAATAATAAAAAAGAGACCAAACCGTAGATAACCAAAACAAACATAAAATCCAAAATTCAATTTTCCTTAAAAAACTTAGGGTAGAGACCAATGTTACAAGTTCATCCATTCCCTTTTGATGATCATGTTTTTCTGTCTATCTAGATATCATCATATACATCTAAAAAGTTATATAATTTGGAAAGAGTTTTTAATTGATTAAAAAGAAGAATATGCTTCAACCAATATGTCCTTAGGCACGACCATGCTAAACTTTGCATTAAAGTTCCCAATGACAGAAGTCCTGTCTCTAAGATGGAATTGAAATCTGCTCGAGGTTCCTCTCAGTCATAACCGTTCCATAAATTCAAGAATCTAATTGGGTAACACTTGCTATTCACTGATATTCATGCTTGACTATCAATCAATTAGTCATTGCAAGCAGCAAAAGTTAATAAAGACAATTACTAATTCCTAATGCTTGCTTTGCATGTTACAGATAAAAACTATTAGGAATCAACTTTATGAGCACTTTTTCAGATTGTTGATCCTTTTGAAAATACTGATGTCCTCCTCCACGATCCACATCACCATCACCTTTATCATCTCTTTTAGTGTTTTATGATTTAGTTTGTCAATGAGTTCAATCTGTATTTCTGAGTCGCTAGCACTTAAGTCCTATTCTTTGGATGGCTGTCTGAAACCACAATCGTTCGTTGCCAATATCCTATTACACTTACTTTTTCGAATAGATCTTTTCATATAATGATAATTTTTGCATACACAAGAAACAAATCATAATGACAGGCAAATGTGGAAAAAATGGAGAATACTGAATGCACAAGGCCGACAATCAGAACAAAGACTTGAGAGAAAGAAAAGTATATTGCGTATAGCAAAGAGCTTTTCTTCCCAAATATAAACTTGTTAAATTTGAACTATATAACTACCACTAGCCGAAAAAACCACTCTAATTGACATAATGTAGCTAGGTGAGCTTGGGAAAAGAAGAATGAAAGGATTCGTCATAAACTAATTAAATAAGCTAGAATCAACACAAATTGTTATATTAGATGTATCAAATAGCTGAGAGAAAGTTATTAAAAATAATAATGATGATAACAGCAATGATTTAAGACAAACAATGAATCAAATATAAAACAATGGCAAGAACTAAATACAGAAGCACTTGCCATATAACAATTTCAAATCTAACAGATCTTATCTTTAAAAAAAAAGGGGGATAATTCCTGTATAAGTTATTCCCACAATATAAAGCAGCACACATACACCGACTATACAAAGGGCTGTTCAAATGTAACAGAAAGTAAAGAGATCTGGAAACTATATACTCACATGATCCCTCTATATATATCACCACCAAACTTCTCCATGTCTCTGTACAATCAAACAAGAGTAAAATTATAAGACTCCAAGCATTTCAATATGCCTCCAAACAGAAACAAAGCAACTACTTTAGATACTGAAGAAAAGAGTTCTCTAACTCCTAAATTATGTACATAATAAAGATTTCAACAATAGTCAATAATTGCTTATATGTCCCTTAGAGTTTTAGCCCATTACACTTTAGTACGCAAGATTATAAGCCCAAGATATAAACCATGTTACTGTAAAATCCTCGAAGTTCAATAACCAATTATACAGAATGCACAGCAATTTGTATCAAATTATTAACTTTGGCACTTTGCACTCTTGAAAATGAGAAGTGACACATTACACTTTACACTCTACCCTCAAAATCACAACCCCTAGTAGAGGTGAGAGTTTCACCCCAAGATCGATAATGGTTCAATATTTAGTTAGAATGAAGCTCTAGTCAAGTTTTTTGAGCCAAGTTACGAGCCATATTTATAGCTCGCAATTTTATTGAACTAAGTTAGAGCCATGATTGAATTAGGATCGATTTCGACCGAACTTGGGGAAGCTGATGGGAACGACTGACTCATTTTTAAAACCCAAGGAAGGTGACTTAATTTTTTTCTAAATAGTTTTTTGTTCATTGGGAGATTCAAGCAAGTCGGGATCCTAGCTCGAATTGATCTATAAATCAACGAACTGACCTTGAGCTGCACTTGGCTAACTCAAACTTGGATCGTACTCACTCCTGCTCCGAGAGTGGAAGTTGCAAAAATTAATGTTTTGAAGGTGCATCATGTGAGTTTTCCTTTTCAAGGCAAAGTGCCAAATTAGAATAATTAAGCGGTGCAAACAACAATTTACTTGAGTTGTTTAATTGTCCAAATAGGAGGATTCCATCTTCACAATGCCAATCTTCTTAAACGTCTAAGATGCCACTGTTAACCTTACCCTCTGATGAATAAAAGCTAATTTATATTCTTACTGTCTCTCTGCAGTTTGGTGTTGACAAGCTCTCGGCTGAGTGAGGTTGCAGGTGTCTAGGTGATAGGTATATGCATTGAGATAATATGATCAGAGGCAGTAACGACATTTTACTGTGATTTAAGAGGGTACATATGGAAGAACCTAACAGCAGTCATTTTTATCTCAAAGGACCTAAATCTGTGATCCCGAGATCATGCACTAAAGTGCGATTGACTACAAATCTCAGGGACATATGATGCATTTATTCTTCTAACAAAGGAGATAGGATGTTAGAATTAATACATCTTTAATTCTCATCTGCAGGGGGATTGCGCTCGGATGCAGATGCTGCAGATGTTGGCATTGAGGAAGAATCGTCATCACTTTGAGAACCAGAAAATGAGAACAAGCTGCTGAAAGGCCAAGATGCTGAGGCCTGGGATCTAGTCCTCCTTCCTCCTTCCCTATTGGCACCAGTAGACCCATTTGAAGCCTTCTGTTCATCTGTAGGCAGCTGAAACCGACACACCGGGCAGGTACTATGGAGCTCCAGCCATGGAAAAATGCATGCACCATGAAATTTATGCTTACAAGGCATTTTTCTAGCTTCCATTCCAACTTCAAGGTCCTCCAAACATACAGGACAGGTCATATTTTCCATGTTTTTTACAGTTGGAATTGCATCCACTGCCTCTTTCCGGGCAGGTGGTGTACCGTAGCGATTAGGATCGTTCTCCGCCAGATGCTGCAAGAGCAAATCCAGTCCTGAACTGATGAAATAATCTCCAATGGATGCATCAAATGAAGAACTATCCAAGTTGCCGCCTTGATTCTGATCAGTATCAAGGGACCCTTCAAGGAGAACTGCTTGATTAAAAGGATTAACCAGAACTAGAGTTTCTCTCTCCCTCTCCCTCTCCCTCTCCCTCTCCCTCCCCCTCTCGGGTTCATCAGACTCTGATCTAAAATCTTCACGAAGGCTATAAAGCAATTGAAGTCTAGCTGTGCTCTGCTGCCTCCTTCGTGTAATAGACTGTGGTTCATGCTCGCCATCCAACTCATCATCATCCTCTTCCATCCTTGTCGTCCTATCTTCCTCCTCCAATTCCCATTGGTTTCTTCTCCACAGGATTGACTCTAGCTCACGCTCCAAATCAGAGTATTCATCGTCTTCTATCCTTGCAATTCTCCTACTAAGGTGACGACGCCGTGAAGGATTGGCCATCATCCCTAGCAGGATTGAAGCCCATGGAGAAAAGGGCTGCTCAGATCCGACCTCTTCATTTTCAGGTGTTTCTCCTTCATCTATTTCTTCCACAAACCCACTATCGCAAAAGGGACATTTTAGCTCCATTTCCATGAGTGGGTCGACTACCTGACGACACATATGGCACCAGTATCGAGAAGCCACAGCATCAGCCATCTTCCAATTTTTCTCCTTCACCTGTCGTCCAACATCAGTAGCTAAGTTGTTCAGAGAACCAACAAAATTAACTGAGAAAGTGGAAGGTCGCCAAAATATTGGAACCAAAATCAAGCCAAGAACATTCAAAAATCAAACACAAAGCTTTGTCCCCGAACTATATAATGCAGATAATCCCGGTAATTCAACAGAAATTTAGCAAATCTTCAAAATCTCAGAATAAAACATGAAGAAAAGCTCTCAGAAAGTTATGGAATCAGATTCCCTTCATTAGCGAGCAAAAAACCGTCTGAAAGTCGAACATCATATTAGAAGAAAGGCATATGATAAATATTCTCAATCAAGAAAGAAATATGGAAATCACCGATAAAGAGAACTCGGAACCAAACTCTCTTATGTCATAATATGGGAATCACCGATAAAGCCATCGAGCCCTCAAACATAAAATCGAATGCCTCCTGAGATAAGCACCAAAGAATCAAAACCACTTGACCTCACGAATCGAAAACTTAACAAAACAAGAGACCAACGCCGCCCTAGCCCCCAGTTTAATCGACAAACTGACAGAAAAAAAAAAATTGAAAAGGGGGATTGAGAAAAGAGGGGAAGAAGAAATCAAAATCCAGAGGAGGAAAATTGATTACCACAAGGACGAACAGGCCTTGAACGATCGGATTAGGGTTTGGCGGCGGAGAGGAACCCAAGAAGTTGCCGGAAAAGGCGAATGGGTCGTCCCTCCTCCGTCACCGCTGCCCTTTTCTCTTCTCCCTAGGTCTCCCGCAGGAAATAAATAACTATTTTAAAAAATAACTATTACAATTCTAAACATAAAATATTTTAAAAAATAAATTAAGATTACTATAAAAAATAAAATAAATTATTTTTCATAAAATGCATCATTCGATTATCAAGTTTTTAAAATTTTTGAGTTGCATCGAATTTAGTGCAGGACGAGGCGAGTATGATTAACTCTTACCCGAACCCGCCCCATTTTATAACGAGGCGGGGCGGGTTGCGGGTCACAGGTGAAATTTGAGTACCCATATTTGTCCCATTAATGACAAATCGGAGCAGTTTAATTAGGTACGGGTATAACTTGCCACCCCTAATTGCATCAGAGTTCCAAAAAAAATATTCCTAAAAAATTTTCAACCAAATGGGGCCAAAGCTACGTACTGGTATTTCCGTCATTTTGTTTTATGGATGATAGCTTGGCTCCAAGTTTGGTAATATCTCGACGTTGGATTTGATATTTAATTTGAATTGGGCTTGAGTCAAGTTTATTGAGCCGAATTATGAGCTATATTTATAGCTTGTAATTTTATCAGGCTGAATTGAAGCCATAGCCGGATGAGGTTTATTCGGATGGAAGTTTACTTGAATATTATTTTTATAAATAGCATATAAAACGCAATGGTTAGGATATATTTTGAGCAAAATTATCGGTATATTTGACTTATATTTTAAATTTAATGAAGGCTACTTAATTTTTTTCTAACATAATTCTCAATTCTCTCTGAGATTTAAGCCAGTTCAAAATTCAATACTAGTCGACTCAATTTGAGCTTGAATCGAACTACAAATCAATGAGCTAAACTTAAGCAGTATTTGGCTTGACTTGAATTCGATTCGTTCTTATCCCTAATTTGCTAAATTGTCATTTTGAGATTGAAATAGTGTTTTAAGGAATAATTGTATAAATTTATAATATAGGTGTTTTTGTTTGTGAGATTACTTTTAATTAGGATAAATGATAATTTTTTAATGTAATATTTTTATTTTTTGATTATATTTTGAAAAGTTTTTAAAATTATTATTATTATTTTAAAATATATATAAGTTGTAAAATAAAATTAATTTTAATATTAAAATTTATATTAAATTTTAAAATATTGTCAATTGAATGTTAAAATTTTTATATGTTGTGATAAGTAAAATTAATTTAAATTTAAATTAAAATTAACTTTACTGAACAAACATAAGTTCAAGTGAGATTGTGAAGGACATTTTTTATCAGTTATGATACACTTGTAGTCATTAAAAAGAAGATGACTAGAGTTTAAATTAATTTCGAATAATTAAAATTTTAGATTTTTTTTTTTAAATGGAAATTTTTTTCAATAAATTTTTTTGGAAATTATTAAAAGAAAGAGGAAAGATAGTTACGTGATTCTGTCTATCGGCTACATCCAAAGCTAAGAAGAAGCTCTACAAAAATAACAGACGATAAGCCCAACTGGAATCACATTAGATGTGTCTATGTTGGGTAGCGCCAACACTCACATGCTTATGTTATTGCTGGACGTATTTAAAATTAATCAGATTAATTTTAATATTATTTATTAAATTTAATATTAAAAATTAATTATATTTTATATTATACACATAATTTAAAATAAAAAAATTTATTTAACATTCTATACCATACTAAAATAATAACTAATTTATATTATATTTTTCATGTATTCTAACATAATAATTAATTTTATTTTATATTATTTATAATTTTTAATAAAAATTATTTTTATTAAAAATTAATTACAAATAAACTGGCTAACACCTCATATTCAACTTTCAACGGTCCGACCAATAGAATAATGGCCAACACAGTTCATAATCTCAGTTAAGACGTTAAATTTAATTAAAAATTTAGAATAATAACTTTCAAAAACGGTTAAAATGTCAAATGATACATAAATGAAATTTAATATTTTAAATTTTGTATAGCATATAAATTTTAAAATATAAAATTAATTTATTTTATATACCATACGTTTTTTAAACTATAATTAAATGTTATTTCAAATTATTCATAATTTTTAAAATAAAAATATTACATAATTTTTTTAAAAAAAAATACTCTTAATTTAAAATTTATTTAAATATTTTAAATGTATATAATTAAAATAAAATTACTTTATTAATTAAGATAAATTGTATTAAGCAGTCCACTAAATTACATATTATATAATCATTATTGAGCGAGGGCCTAATTTAGTGAGTTATCTAATAATTACGAGTTTAATTTATCAAATAATTTAATATTAAATTTCTAAATTAATTTATTAAATAGAGATAATTACCTACATGCCACACCATTTCATTTTATTTATACGTTACCCATCCATTCTTAGTTAATTATGCAATGCACACTCAAAATATTATAAATTCTTATATACACATACTTAAGTTAAAACTCAGTCAAAATCTATTTGAAAAAAAAAATATTTTATTAATAAATTATTAAAATTACATTTTTACCCTTAATAGTATATATTTTTTTTCTTCCTCGATGTCACACTAAAGCGCTGATCTGTCCTAAAATCAATTCACGTGCTCCTTCCCTTGCCACTACCTAAACATCAAAATTTTAAGATTTTCACTCAAAATATATTTAAATATCCTTAAAATAATATGATGAATGGTTCAAATTTTTTGCAACCTAACTATAGTTAGGTTATTAAAAAATTATAATTGCTCATTATAATGAAAACAAGTGAAAGTGTGTGTATGTAAAATTTTATAATGCTTTGAGTGTACATAGCATAATTAACTAAGAATGGATGAGTAACGCATAGATAAAGCGAAATAGTGTGGCAAGTAGGTAATTATATATTTTGAGCTATAGTATTTTTTATAACTAATTATGTAAAATAAAAAATAAAATTATTAATTATATTTAAATTTATGTAAAATATATATTAAAGTTAAAATTTTTAAATTTTAATTTATGTAGAATATAATGTAAAATTAGTTTTAAATTTTTTAAAGTTGAAAATAGAAAATATTTCTTGGCCACCACTCAGTTGGCCTTAAAACAAACAAAACTGTAAAAATTTGATTTTATACAGGTCTCTGAATTTTCTGACTTATATCATCAGAATTCATAGGTTTAATGATTTCTACAGAATCTTTCAAAAAAAAAAAAAAACTACAGAATAAATGATCGACATACCCCTCATTTATCTGTGATTGTGCGAGTTGCTTAAGGCCGTTCGAGGTGTCACAAAATGAATGTCTCATCGAGGATCTAATACCAGAAAAAGACGTTAAGTTTCAAGGAGAAGGTTAGGCTCCTTTCAACTTAATTAATTATCAAAACGGTAAGCCTAATTTATAATATAAAAGAGTAGAAATTACGAAAAATATTTTTCTAGGTTTATAGCATATATTTGCTACAAGCTCGACAACTAGCTTGCTAGATTTCGATTGGAAGGCTCTCATTACAGAGTTTGTAGAAGTCTTTATCTAAATCCCATAACTTACACAACATGAAGAGTAGATCAACCTTACTTAAGATCAATCTTATTGGATTTAATGTCCCGGTGAAGATCTCTTGATGCTCTTTGTAATACACTATTGGCTTCACATCGATAGAGTTTCTGCTAGGCAGCAATAATTACCTCCCACATTGAACTTTACACTACCTCCCTCTTATACCTGAAGAAAGACAACAGTGTCTTGGTGCAATCCTCTAAGAATACCTTAATACATCATTGTCTCACTTCTTCTAGTAATTTAGTTATGAACTTATGTTGCCCTTACTCTACAGCTGTTTGTAGGTCAAAGTGGCATGTCTAAGAATACAGGTTTAATTTAAACTAAGGAAATATGTTCTCAGTGCAAGCATCATATTACCGCTATTTTATAGCTGGAAAAGGGAATTTCTTAATGTGATATTCTAAGAATACCCTGTATACGTCGTTGTCCCGTGTAAGCACTTCCCTTAACAATTCGGTTGTTGCTCGACGTGGTTGCTGCTCTATAACTATTTATAAGTTTACATAACCACTGCACTATAATCACTAAGATTCCCTGAACTTCCATGAACAAAGATTTAGTTCAATCAGAAGTGATATCTCCTCAATCAATAGGCGATCTACAAACTCCTTGAAATTTAAAGATATATTCACAAAATTAGATGCCACTCTTCAAATACCATTTCTACAAAGGGCTTCGCTAGAAAACCTTAATATGGACAGTGTTTCCTTTGGCCTGAGATTTGCTTCTCATCAGAAGCTACATCCCAATTTCAGCCAATGTTTGTGAAGAACACCATGCCCAAAATTTGCTTATATGTAGAGGACAAACCCTAATTTGCTAAAACTTTGTCTGCGACTCTTCTTTGTTCAAGGTTGCTAAGAACTCAACGTGATCATTGAACTCGGTAAGTATTTCCAAGGGTTTGTCAAATCCCGGCTTCGAGGTTTCAACCATGGATAATGTCTTCATCGAAGTTTTCTTTAGTGATCCACACCTCCATTGAAGTTAGTGATGACGATTTTTTTTGATAAAGCTCTGTTCAACATACATTCGTTAACTTCTTTCTCTTTCTCGTAAGGAAAGATCCCCAACACGGTTAACTTTCAAGTTGAACTTTGCCAAAGTAAAATCTCCTTTTAACACTTCAAAAAAAAAAATCATATATGCACAATAAAAATCCAAATACTGTTTACTCTGATCGCCACGGGTAAATTTTCCGTTGAGAGAAGGAAGGCTGGTGGCGATTATGGATCACTTGCAATTGCTCAGTTTGTTAATCCTACAAATATTTACAAATTAAAGAGACAAAATTCAAAAAAAAAACTTTCAAGTAAATAAAAGAGAAAACTTAAAAATGATGTTCATAATAATTCTAATGGATTAAACTGGAGAGGATGGTTCAGTGCAATTATTTAGCTATCATATAGACTTTGTAATGTTATTTTAAATTGAAATTAAGAATAATTTTTGATGTGATGTTTTTATTTTAAGATTTAAAAATAATAATAGAATGTAAACAACATAATATTTTTATTTTAAAAAATATATAGGATATAAAATAAAATAAATATTAAATTTAACAACTGAAACAGGGAAGTAGCTTAGTCATGTTTAAACATACTGTTAATTTCATGTGATAAAAGATTGAATTAATTACATATATACCACTGAAATTTAATTACTTTATATATTTAATTCTCAAATTTTTAATATTATATATTAATTACTAAAATTATATAAAAATTATATCTTCTGTACAATTTATATCACAAAATTGTGATATATATGTAATAAATATTATAATTTTTATGGTTAATAAGTAATATTAAAATTTGAATGCCAAATATATCAAATAATTAGATTTTGGTAATATATATATATATATATATGTAATTAATCTAATCTAAAGTATAGCAGCATTGAAAGACAGAAAGAAGGCAAGTATGTAATTGCCCCTAAAAGATTCAAGGCTGGAAAGAACTCTTACTTGGTATGCCAGCAGATCAAATGCCAGAACAAGCTAGATGTTTCATTTTCTTTGATCGGAGGATTCAACAACCCATATGAACGGGATAATCTTTGCTCCAGCAACCAATTGTGTTCAACCAATGTTCCATGTTCGTGTGAATAAGAGATCAGCAACTCAGTGGCAATCTCAGTGTTTGGTCCTACAGAATGGGAAGCAAATGAAAAATGTGAGAAAATCACGTGAATCACTGAGCAAACTGTGTTGTAACCATACTAATTACCATCATCAATCGTTCACCTCTATAAATTCAGAGTAGCTTTGCTAAACAGTCTAGTGTGTTAATAATATTGTCTATTAGATGAGTGTTTTGTTCATATAAATCTTTGCTTGATTTGGGTCAGTTCTATGCTTATTTAGCACCCAACCAAGGACCCAACCCGGATTAAGCCAGTTCCAAATATAATGGAACCGGATACGACCCATGTACCTATGGACAGTGGAGATTGAGGTTTCGGGTCCAACAAGTCTATTGGATCAATACCATTAAACAAAAAATATATACTTTAATCTATTGTATTAAAGTCTCAACAAAAAATTGATTTGAGTAAATGTACTGGATCCCACAAAGAATAGATTAATCAAAATTAAGTAGGAATTTCTGAATTTGTCTTATTCTAAAAGATTGCTACAGCCAGAGAGGAGACAAGTGTAATGGATAAGTGTAATGCACTAGAAGCAAAGATAGATAATTACAGTAACATGACAGCATCCAAAGATACATGAAAGGCAGCAACTATGGAAGAGCATTCAAACTACTGTATATAGTTTACTAACTGCATAACAATCAAATGCAAAAAGTGCCAACTTTTAAAACTTCAAATATTACAAAATGTGAAAACCTATTAATTTTTGGATAGGTTCAATTCAGTCCGAAAACTGAACCATGTTATCGATTTTGTTAAAAATAGACAACCTAGAATTGACTGTATATATTTTAGGCTTGACCCAAATTTTTTGATTCAGTTCAGTTTAGGTCAGTTCTCAGTTCCACGGGTATTTTACATGCCCCTATTATTTACATATGCCCAAACCATGCCTATTTCCTATGTTTCTTATCTGTAATATAATCCCAAGTTCTCCCCAATATAATTATTTCTAACTCTAACCTTTCAAATATGACATTAAAAATTGAAATGGAAGTAGGCTTCATTTTTTTGGAGGTTGGAAGTAGGCTTCACTTGACAAAAATGCAATACCCTTTCGAGCAAAGATTTTGTATGTCAAAGTAATAACTTCCCCAGCTTCCATAAACACCATTAAGATACAGATGCGTGATTTACAGACTTAGAGAAGCGTAGGGCAGAAAGTATGGCCACATGGCTTCTTCACCAACATGTAAAGCTTCCGCCATTACTTCAAACTTCCACTTACATGTTTTGCCTTTTTCCCAACTTAATGTAAGAAAAAGTGAAGAGTTTTTCATTAACCAAATGAATCATAATAAACTTGAAACAACTTGGCATTGATCATGCAAGAGAAGAAATGAATTAGGGGCTTTATAAACTCCATCCCCACCTTGTTCCTTTTATATACATTGCATTCATCAGTAGTTTCTAAACTGAAACGTTCTAGCTTTCCCTCTTTCTCTCATTGTTGAAATAGATTTTGGAGAAATGTATGATTGATTTCAGCTATCCGTGGCAGTAAAAGAAATATTCCAGCTTGGGTTAACTAGAAAGGGTTGGTTTAAGCATCTGTCCATCTCAATCTCATGGAGGATATCTTGCCAGGAGAGATAAAAGACACTTATCAATATAGCAGCTAGGTTTCCTAAAGCATGAGACTAGGTTTTCAAGCCAGCTTTCTGGTAAGGAAAAGAGTTAAGCATATTCTTTGTCAAAAAATTGTGAAAATTTAAAACAGGCAAAAATCATGATAGCAAATGTCTTGTCAAGTAGTTGACCAACAGTCAGCTTTTTTGTCAAGGAAAATATGTTCTTACTTGGAATTAAATATCAATTAGCAAGATTTAAGCAAGATAAATTAAGTGGAGAAATTCATCTTATGTGTTATGTGATTAAAAAAAATCTTATTCAAATTTAAATATGAATTTTATAAGAAAATAGTAAAAATAACAATGCTGTATGATACTAAATGCTAGCAAACAAACAGAAATATACAAATAAAATAAGTATCATAGAAATAAAGATACTATAATAGATGAATGGATAGGCAAAATGAGGAATGAATACATTTGTGAAAAGGTTAGAGTAGTCTCAATTTTGTCTATGTAAAAAGAGAAAGAGGATGACTAGAAAAGACATGACAAGGCAATAAGGAATAGCCTTGCATACTTAGAGCTAAATGAGGCGTTAATATTTGATAAAGTGCAATGGAAACAAAGGAAACATGACCGAATGGGATTAAGGCTTGGTTGTCGTTAATGTTGTTGTTGTTGAATTGACCATTGATATCCAACGTCGAAGCAAGTAAAGGAAAACTAATTATTTGAATAACCTGTGTAACTTACAAAAAGGTGAAAAAGATGAGAAAAATTGAAGTCATGATGTAAGGAAATAAAGCAGCAGTTGGAAATGTGAAGTCACTAATATGGCTTACTCAAATGAAGTTCGAAGAGTAAAAATATAGAACATAATATTCATCATTTATCTTTTTGATAATTTCTTGCAAAAGCTTGCAAAATCTTACAAAAAGGTGAAAAGGACTGGAAAAAGTTGTCATGACGATATGAGGAAATAAAGAAGTTGGTAACTTGTAGTCACTAATATGGCTTATTCAAAGGAGGTTTGAAGAGAAAAAATATAGATCATACTATTTATCATTAGTCTTATTGATAGTTTCTAGCAAAAACATGTCTAAGATAATAAAAAGTGGCACCTTACTACTGTCCTCAATATTTGCTGCTCGTACATGGTGTAAGCCGTGGAGCTTCTAAAGCTGCAAAAAAGTCACCATTGCTGAAATTGCTCTGCTTGTCACCCTGCAAATTAAGTATCTACATCTTTAGCTTGTTTTCAAAAATATGTTTTTTCTCAAGCTTAGAAATCAGCACCCCCAAAAAAGGGAGTTACCATGCCAAAGGCTCCCCACTTTACGTAGGTGTGAGTATTGTGAATAAAATCAAAGATATACATATCCAACTTCAGCTACATTCAACATTATCCCTTTCAATATTGGGTAGCATATATATAAATGGTTATTTTATAGATATTTATAGCAAATATGCACATCCCTATCCTTAATTATCATGAGAAAATGTTGAAAAAATCAGGTTGGAAAAGAAAAACAGTATAATTTAACATTTATGAATGAGTGCACAAGTATAGTTGAACTTTATGCATGTACACCCTTTACCAGTTAAGGCAACAGAAGATGCTTGCAAAACTAACAAAAAACAAACGCCTACCTCAGAGGCATATCCTTTATCTTGAGCATCCTCAAACAGTGGGGTATAAGGAGATGCAATACGAACATAGCCATCCAAAATATTATTAGACAGAGAACTTTGCCGAGCCACATCTTCAACCGAAGGATTCAAAAAACTCCTTCGATAAAATGCTTCATGATAGGATATATTCTCTCCATCTGAAGAACCCAGTCTATACATTTGGATCCATAACAATGACGACACAAGCCTAACTGAAAAGCCAATAATTTGCATTGAGAATACAAGCCGGACCGAGAACACGAAGAAAGGACTGAATTTATCATTAGTAGTAATACTCCTACATAAAAAAGTTAACAAATTGGTAAGACACTCCAAGATTAACGACCACAGGTTGAAATATGAGCATCAAGAAAGGTAATGCTAAAAAGGGAGGTTAAAGGAACTTCTCATATAGATGTTCAAGAGAGAATTTCAGTATAAGCATGGTAGTATTCAACTATATGCAACCTCCCGATTAACAACTACGACATTATGTTATAATACATAATACCTTCATTATGCAATAAGTTAATTGTCATAAAGACTGGTTTAAAATTATTGGTTCATAAAAGCAAGACTTGATAACAACTTTAACTATCACTACATTATTCTAAGAACTTTTGCTGTCCCTCAGTAAGTATTCCATTTAATATTACATACAATTCTCCACAAGTTCAACTGCACACCTCAAGCAATGATAGGAAAAACGCTCATGTTCAGAAACTTGAGCATATAAATTTGTGTTTGTCAAGTTAGCCTTACATGATGATGTTTATGACTTAAAAGTTGTGTATGATGTGACATATAATTATCATATTGGAATGCATGTAAGATGAGAAACTAGTAAGTTATTATTTTGAAATGTGTAAATTGCGAAATAAAATTATGTTTTTATTTTAAAAATGTGTATAATGTAAATACTGTTATATTTTAATAGTATGTAATGTGAAATATCAGGTTAAAGTTGAATGCTGGGCAGTGAAATGCTTTAAAGCCTTGCTTTGTTTTCTTTCCCATTATACATAAATTATTTTCTTTCTTCCTCCTTGCTACTCACACCATGATAATGTGGCATATTTTCAAATACCAAGCAATGCTGAGCTGGTAATGAGCCTTCTAAGTGGGTCTGGAGGCGCCATTCCTAATCTGTCCCATCCCATAATGCTAATGCAAACAATTTCAATCCTTCACATGATTTTCATGCCCTGATACTCATTGTTTTATACCAAATAGTTGGAATTTATTGTGAAAGACAATATATACACGCTATCAAAACTGAATCAAACATGAATAAAAAGCACCATTACAAGTTTCGTTCTTTTAACTACATCCTTGCCACATATTATGAATAATCAGCAATTTTCCTTTTCTGGAGAAAGCATTTTATATAAAATATGTTTTTACTTCAGAAAGTTCTTCTCAGTTAAGTTGTAATGGTTTTCATAAGCAAAATCGAAGTTTCGGCACCATAAATCAGAATGCGCTATGCACTATGACACAGCTCATGTCAATAAGTAGCATTGCCTATGCCTTATAAACGAGTGATGTAGTTACAATAGAGGAAAGATGTAAGAAGTTTTCTCGCAAAAAACAACTATTTTACCATATTTTGTTCTATTTAATTTTATTTTTGTGAGAGGAAAGATTTAAGAAGTTTTCTCGCAAAAAACAACTATTTTACCATATTTTGTTCTATTTAATATTATTTTTGTGAGAAAAAAGATCCTTTCCTTACCAAATTGTTCCCGAGAAAAACACAAACCAAGCAGCATCAATAAAAATCATGCAGATGAGGAGCACGCCATAGGTTCTTCCAAGAATCTGGCTGCTGCTCTCGATAGCCACAAGGGCAAAGAGCGCCACTACCATGTTCACCAACAACACGCCATTGAACATTGCTCCCAGCGATCCAACCATCGAGCAACCAATCTAAACAAGCCAAAAAGAAAGCAAACGCATTCAATCTTGTAACACATTGAGCTGTAACTGTAAGTAATCGATCCATTTTCAAAGAACTTCTCAATAAGAAGATGAGAAACCAAACGAGAAATTAATAATTTCAAGAAAACCGGGCGAGCTGACCTGGATGTAGATGAGGAGAACAGCGAACCCTTGGAGGCTGCCATAGTCCCGAAGCCACAACCGGAAGCGAAGGCCCAGCGAACAGCATCGCCAGGGCATCATAAATAAAAAAAAACAAAATAATTCAAACTGATCCGAAATCCAATCATCAAGAAATGTTCTTGGCCGAGTTTAGGGGTTGGGAATCTGGATGGGAGGAGGAAGACAGCCGTTTCGGGTTCCTCGTGCTCACCGGAGAAAGAGCTTCGAATCATCGGATGGATCAAACTTCTATGCGCACATCCCTATAGGAACCGGAGCAGTGAGGCCGTCCGATCGGATGAAGGGAAGATCTGACTGCTCATTCTATAGACAGAACCCGCATGCGAGCTTCTTCGGACCTCCATCTTTCAAAAAGGCTTCCTTTTTTACCCGTGGAAAAATTTATCATAAATTATAAATGTATATGATAAAATATTATAGAAAAAAAACTAATCGATTATATGAAAAAAATATAAAATATAAAATCATAAAAAATTATAAAATGTTTTTAAATTATTTTTATATGTGGTTTTATTTTAAAAATATAAAAAAACTCGTTTTTATATTTTTTAAACATACAAGCTATGCATATTATTAATTGATTTTGTATGTGAGGATGCTTATTTAACCAAGTTCTTTTTGAAGGGTAAGCAAAGTTAAAAATAGGAGAGTTAAAAAAAAATTATCATTTCTATTTAAATTTTTTTTATTAATATGAAGTATATATTCTATTTTTATAATTTCAAATATTGATAATGTATGAGTGATTTATCAAATTATCTTTAAATTCAGTAAAGGTAGTGTAATTTACAAACTGTGCCAATATTTATAATATGTTTTCCTTTGAGTTCAAGTCTCACAAAGTATTAAAGTAAAAAAACTCGGCAAGAACGGAAAAAAGAAAAGTAGATGAAGACACAAAATATATATTAAGTTTTTAGAGTGAAAATCTTATAAATAAGAAGAAAATCATAACGGTAATTAGAGGGTACTTAAAATTCACCAAGTAATTTTTGTCAAGAAAATTAAATTTTGATATATTGAGAAAAAGTAAAGAGAATATAATGGGGTAGAACGAAACAGAGAAGTTGAAGTAAAGCTAAGGCTGCTACTTATATGAGTTGAAGAGAGGTAAGAGAGTGGGTAAATGTTATTTTTTTCTTTTTGTGTTGTTCTCTTCTATGTTATACTGTAATATAGATGTTTCTCTTTACTATCAATATAGGCCCAATTGATTTTGATAAATATAACTTATAATTTACACTAAATTTTGATGTGCATCACTATCATTGAATAAGTAAGAACATCTTCAACTCAAGTATCTATTTTTATTATTTGAATATCTTTTTGATTTTGAGCGGAGACCATTACCAAAGATTAAAATATTTATTTCAAGTTGAGATGCTCTGAATTATTGCTTCATGACATAAAAGTTAAGTGGCAAGCACGTACACATTATTCTAAAAATATATATATATTATTTTACTTTTAAAGATTTATTTATACATATATTATTTTATAATTTTTAATATCATAATAGTGATCATTCGTGAATATTATCATAGTTAATTTATGGTTAACTTAACTCAAATATTTATGACAATGGTCGGCGGTAGCAACTGACGGTTATATAGTAGCCTGTGCTGGATGGATTATAAGAATGAAGTGTTTATTGGGTGCTTGTAGGATAATATTAGACCGATGATGATTTATGGACAAAATATTTTATGCATATTTTTTCTTTATTTTTAATAGATATTAATTTAAGTGGCATATATATAATATTTAAGATTTTAAAGTGGCATCGTATAAAATAAATTTTGAAGAGTTATAAATATTTAAATATAATCTTATGAAGTGAAATGCATGTAATTTTTCTAAAAATTATTTTTCTATTTCTAGTAAAAAGAAGTTCAAAAAATTTAAATATAGTTTATTCTGAGTCCTAAAAGTCTCATTACCTAGATCAAAATAAATAATAAATTTTTTTAAGGGTATAATAGTGCTTTAAAATATATAAATAATTTAAATTAGTTGAACAATAATCAAATTTTATATTTTTTTTTATCAAAAACTATTAGAGAAAATGATAAAATTCTGAAAAAGTGATCAAAATTGCCCTTTTACAATCTTATGTATTAAAATTGAGATTTTTTAAAATTTATAACTAAGTTACAATGTCCTTTTAAGCTCAGGGGCCCAGATGCAATTTACCCTTATTTTATTTTTTATTTTTTGATAATACTCTTCGGTGAAAATTGAAAATGGGGGAAGCGTTTATTCTCCCGCTTTCAGAATGTCTCCACCGTTCCCCTAGTCGCGTCCTTCGCTTTCCTCTCCGTAGGGTTTCTAGAACCGAACTTCCGGCGACCATGGCGGCTGCTCTCAGCCGATCCAACACCGATGCGCCGGTTTCTTCCTGTTCCATCCCCTTTCTTCTCCCTCGTACCCTCGAATCCTCGTTCCCCGACGGAGGTGCGATGTCCAAGTCGAATGAACAAGAAGTCTTCGGCAATCTCTTCAAATCCGCTGTAAGGTTTCTTGTGGAGTATCTTTTTTGTCAAAATTCTAAGCTTGGTTTGTTGAATTCCCTCATTACAAAGTGGATTGTTAACGCCGAACATTTTATGTTGATGTAGTGCGTTTTAGGGTAAAGTAGTAAAATTTTTTGCTCAGATTGTTATTCCTAGCCCAATTCGGATTAAATCTGCGAGAAAATCTGATTTATTTGATGACTGATAGTTTGATACTGTTGTGGAAAACGATAGGACTAAGCTGCAGTCAGCTGTGAAACAATGGCCCTCAAAGTAGCAGTTAGTGAGCTGTTTGCTCTATCTTTTCACGAATGCTGTTCTTTCTTGCATCAACGTATATTTTTAATGTTATGGAGCTCAGAGGTACTAACCAGCTATTCTTCCTTTCTTGTGTTGGATGAGGCCAGGTGCTGAAAGACCCAAAACAGCTTGTTGAACAAGCTAAAACGATTATCAGGAGCAACATGTTAAGTAATGCATTTGCAAACTTGGAGGATGGAGGCAATATTCCAATCAAGAGTACGACTAAGGATCAAATAGAATGGAAAAATAGAAAGGACCGTCAACGTCGACCTAGTCTTCCTGGTTCTGAGCAGTATGCACTGTTTTGCTCGATGATTCCACCATATTGTCTCATACTTTTTCCACCTGTTTTTTTTTTTGTTGTGTTTGCTAATCGATCTTATTTGAGTGTGTGAAGTTGGCACAGAGGGAAGCATTACATGCTTCACAGCAGTGTTTTTCTCTTTTTCTTAAAAGAATGTAAGCGATGGGCTTGACCCATTGGCATGTTATAGATCATGAATATTAATGTCAGCAATCTTTCTGAACTTTTAAAGAGCATGAACGTGCTTAGTAAGACTTCACTAAATCAATGTTAACAACCGATCTTGCTAAGCCTCTAATTTTTTCTGTGGCTTCTTGTTTTACTCCTATTAATGTGCTAAATCAATTTTCTGTCAAAAAGAATTAATTTGCAAGTTGCCTAACATTTGCTTTACAACTTTGGGTTATGCTCTGTTCTCTGCATCTTCTCAGTTCATATATTCTTGCTATCATTTTGTTTCACTTTTTGTGATGATAAATTGCATATGGTTTGCAGACTTTAGAGCCTATCAGCGTGTACTGCAAAAATCAAGGACTTGTCATCTTGAACTGCTATAATGTAACATATATTTTAAATATTATGTTTAAAAAAAAGTTAAAGATTGGTACGTTTATTTTTCTTCTATGTTCCTTAAGATATTAGAATCCTTATCTAAGTTAACAAAATCTTGATTCAATACTTGTGCATCATGGTATTTTTATGGGAAAATTTATGCTTTGTAAAAGTTGGTTGTCGAATTTCTTTTATGTTGTAATTTATCAACTTTGGTCCATCAAAGGCAGTGCATCCGGTTGGATTTTAAACGTCATTTCTTTATTACACCCCCTTTATTATTTTTACAATGTCCAGCGTAGCTCTATAAAAGCATGGTAATACCTTAAACCTAAGTTCCATTTAGGTTCATTTGTTTTGCATGACTAACTAAATATGTAGTTGTTATTTGATAGATTATTAGAATGTAATCGAAGCAAAGGATTCATGTAGCCGACCTCACTTACTAGGATAAATACTTGATTGTTGTTGTCATTGTTGTTTTGCATGACCCACTTCTAAATGATTATACAAGTCTTTTTTCCAACTAATCTATTACCATGCTTTTTGAAGTGTTTAGGTTGAGATACTGTAAGTTTTACTAAGAACTATTTTGTTTCATTCTATTTCTTGGATATCAGGGGAAAACATGTCTTTAACTTTTCAGCTAAGACTATTGCTTCTGAAGATTCTTCGGTGGGAACCACTTTAGGTAAATTTTCATATTAAAAAATGGAGTATCTAACAGTTTGTTGGGGATATAGTCAATCTTATTGCTTTATTTTTATGGATTCTGTAGGAGATAGTCAATCTTGGCCAGAAGTTGATTTCAGTTGTCTCAATCGTATCTCTGATCCTGTCGAGTTCTTCTCAACCTATCGAATGCTTGAAAGTTAGCTTCTTCTCCAAAATCTGCTTTCCTTTAAGCTAATTATTAGATGAAGTTATAAAATTTGTTTCTTATCATCCTTCATAACTGGATCACAGATGCTGAGAAAGAGGTTAAGAGGTTAAAAGGAGAGTCTTCTCTGAAGCTAGGCCAAACTCTATTTAAAAAGGATCGCCAACGCCGGCCTGGGCTTCTTAATCTCCAAGGGTATAAATTTATTTTTTCAATGATCTGTTCTACGATATAAGCTATTGTTTCTCATCATAGATTTCTTCTATACTTGTCAATCTTCTTGTTGATAATTGAAATTAGGTTATCAGGACTGTTGTTCATTTCTGCATAATATATTAAATCAAGGTCTCTAAATCTTCCAACTGTTTTGGATTTAGTTTGGATTTGTTTGCAATATCAATGAATTGTGGGTTAAATGTGCCTTTAAAATTTTTGGCTGTGTATGTAATTACTCCATTAATAATTTCAGTTACCGGTCACTTTGATTCTTGCAAAGAAAATAGTTGAAAATTTTTGTGCTTTAACTATACATTTAGCATGAAGGATTGTAGTAATCATTGCCAAAATCGCCTTTTATGCAATATAAGCAGAATATGTGTGCTAAATGAAGGATTGAAGTAATCATTACCAAAATCGCCTTTTATGCAATATTAGCAGAATATGTGTGGAATACAATGTAAATTACTGAAATTGATTTAATTAAAACATTTGTATACATTGTTGAAATTGAGTCAACGCCATTTCATGTACCTATATTTCTTTCAGGAAGGAAAACGTGTTCAACTTTCCAGTTATGGATGTTACTTTGGAGCCTTCCCAGATGCAAACCTCTTGCCATTTGAACGGTTCAGTGTCCAAGATATTTTGTTCTGAAGAAATCAGGCAAAATGAAAATGCTCAAGTTGATGATCCAAAGGCAAAAAGTTTTGGAGATGCAAAAGTTTATGGTATGCTTGCAATAAGAATTTACTTTTATATAATCTTATCTGTGTTTCATAACTTTGTTTTCTTGATTTCCCATGCATTAGATGAAGTGGTTGATGAATTTTTGGAGCTCATGTCTGAATGTAGAGGATTAGATTCATACGATGAGGTAGCGGATTTTGTTAGGAGGAAGACCCTGCAGTGTAATCCAATTAATCTGGAGAAGTTGAGAATCTCTTCATTTTGTACAGCAACTCAAAATAGTTCTCAAACCTGCCAATTAAATCATAACTCACCTAGTATACCAAGGAGTAAATTTAATGGACTATCAAACTTGAAAAGGCGTTTGTCATTAATAAGTCATCAGGGTCTTCCATTGTTGCTGCCTAGTTGTGCAGAGCAGTATGATGCCAGAGGGAAGCAAAGTGATGCTTTCAAGAAACTCAAGTCTATTTTGAAAGATCCATTTGATGTTGGAATATCAACATCACAATACAGTGAGAGAGGCAAGCAAATTTGTGACTCTCAGATGCTCATTTCTTATTCCAAGGATATGACTGTCGATGGAATAGCACAATCAGAGCAGGAACCCTTGAAGAGTAAGCTGCTCAATGTAGAGAAGATAATGAATCCCATTGATCATTTGTCGGCCTTGACAAATGACATTCCATTGATGGGGATACAAGACCAACTTGCAAAAATCTCAACCTTGAAAAGGCAGATATTAGAGGAAAATGTGTTCGATGGTGATAACCTGTTGTCTAATAATGATGATTCTGGAGGCTCATCCTTAAGTAAAAGCAATAAGGCACATTCCATTTCAACATTGGGCAATGTTAGTATTCTTGGAAGCTGTTTGGATTCTCAGAATGCTTCTGTTCCTGTATCTTTGGATGGAAGAAAGTTGACTATGGAACATGAAATTCATAGTTCACTAGTCAAGACTTCCAAGGTAGATAAAGGCTTTGGCAAGGAGATCACAGGCCTGGAACCGGATATTATAGTTACTGAAAATGAGACTTTTCCTGCTATAATTGACTATAATTTCGAGAAGGCAAGTATTTCTTATGCTTTGTGAAGCTTGAATAGTTTTTTACATGCTTGTAGTTCACTATCTTGATGTTGTGATGATTTTGATACTTTCAGCAAAAGGATGATCAGCCTTTAGCTTCTGAAGATCTTAGTTTGGCTAACAACTGCAGTGATGTAGAGCATCAATCTTTTGATAGTTCAGAGACTAGTGCTAATGCTGGTGTATATGAATCTGGCAATACTTTAGAGGTTGGTGTGAATACTTTCAAGTTATGCTGATGCTTTAAGTATTGTTAATTCATTTTTTCTGTAAACTTTTAGGCAAATGCTGCTGTTCTACAACGAGTAGTACATGATGAGGCTTGTTCAGGTACTTATTTTGATATGGTCTTCTTATGTGGTATGGTCTGTCAGTCCCTTTTCCTTTTTGTTATAATTCATGCCTTTCTTCTTATTCCAAATTTCCAGGCTGCATTGCCTGTTATATAAATTGACATCTGTAGACTGTCTGGTTGAAGTGGTTGATATCTGGAAGGTTTCATCTGTTTCTACATCCTTAGTAACATGAATATTATCTGTACATGCAATGTTTGCGTCTTGTCTTCTAATCACGTTGTTGTGTTGGCATTTGCTTGCTTTTTTTAAAAAGCTTTTGCAGTTAGTTGTAGAGAATATTTTAAGGTATTTGGTGGACAAGATTGAGCAACTGTTTCAGTTGGTGGAGTGAATGTGGTTAGAGAACTGTAATAAACATTAGTGTTATGCATCTACCGAACAGTGCAAATTTGATGCCTGGATAGCCACGGACTAATCAGTTGGGTGATATGAGGAGGAATATCCAAATAAGAAGTCGAGCTACTAATAAGTTCAATAGGTCTTTATTAAATGATTGGATGGGAGGAATGTTGCTGGGAGAACAATATTCAAGGGTACACTGTTGGGAATGCAGCATTTGGAGTTTTTAATCTGGGGGACAATGTCTTTCCCAATCAATAACCTTATCAGATAAAGTAACTTTCATAAGCCTGGCTTTTCTGGTTTGTTTTGAGCCTGCAGAAGTTCTAGCTGGCTTGTGTTTGGGTATTCCTTGACACCTGCCTTGTATATATACTAGTGACCTTTCCCTGACCATACGATTGCATACATAGATGGACATCCTTTGTTGTTTGTTCTATTAATGCTTGATTATTCATTCCTATTATATGCTTTTACTATGTTTGGCATCACAAAAGTGAAATTAGAAAGGTAATATTTTGCTATTGATTATGTCAGAACTACTAATACTATTTTTTTTTATTTGGATAGATGTATCTGCTCCAAAAGAAGCCACTTTGGTGGATGAGCATATAACAATGTCATGTAACTTGTCTAAAGAAAGGATTCAGGTTTTTTTTTGGCATTTTTTCTTGCTTAAAAATTAGTTGTTATGTGTGCTTTTATGCTCCTTTTTCTATACTTAAAACCACAGATTGCAAGACAGTCAGATCTTGTATGGAAAGATTTGTGCTTTTAGAAGTTCTATGTGGCTTTATGATCTATATGTTAGTCTTTTAAAGATTCATCATTTTTGTTACACAAAGAATTCATGAATTTAAGATGCTCAGTGATTTCAAAAATATGTCTTTATGAGAGTTGGCTTTTTGTGACTAAATTAGCTATGCCTTGATGCTTGTGTATGTTGCAAAAAATAAAGTTGGTTATATTAAGACTTATGTATGATGTGAAATAAAATTAGCTTTTCATATTGAAGTTTGTATTGGATGTGAATTGATAATTGTATTGGATATGAAAAAATATGTCTATATTAGCTATGACCTTCTTAGTCATTAGTCATTACTTTTTGGTCCTATTCCAAATGGACAAATATTTTATTGAAATATTGGGTTTTTATATGGTTCTTCAAATATTGCAATTTTTCCGAATTTTAAAGCATAAATATAGAATATTTTCTTTTATGTTTTCGTTTCTAATTGATTTTCCTCCTTGAGGACTGGAATTATTTTAACAGTTTTTGGTAGTTATGATGACTTTGGGCTTTATTTAAATGATGAATTGTTTAAATAAAGCATTTAGCCCTTATTTGTTTAACTAGGTTAAACCTAGTTAATTTTAACTAAATATATCACATTATACATAAAATTTAATATTAAAATTTAATTATATTTCACTTCATACATATATTTCAAAATTAAAAATTAATTTTATTCACATACACAAATACTAAAATAATAACTAACTTATATCATATCTTTCACACATCCCAACATGATATTATACATAATTGTTAATAAAAAATATTTTTATTTAAGTTTAAGTTTAACTTTATTGAAATTAACTTTTACAAACGAACATACTCTTAGTCATATATCTAATCAAGCTACTAAGAATCTTGTGAACGCTGAAGGTGGATCTTTTTGAGTGTTCTTCATTATTGATTTTTTTTCCTTGTTAATAAAGCAACATCTAAGTCTAAAATATCATACTTCTACAATATGCAGCCTGAGAATCATCTAGAAGTTTCTTCAAAATCTACAAAGATGAAAGGAAAAAGAATGACATCTCGAAGCATAAAAAATATACAAGATTTTGAGTCGACAAGGCAAATCCCTACAGGTATTTTTATGCTAATTTTTTAATAAGAAAGCCATCATTGCAAAGTGATAAGGTAGATACAAGTTTTGGTTACAAGTTATTGATTGTCACCTTTTTCGGAAACATATTTGAGCGGGTCAAATTGCTATGCTATCCCCTTCCAAAATCAAGATCTGCTACGCAGATTGTCATCACCTTTAAATTAATAGTTTCATCTTTTTATTACGTTATGAAATTTGATTGTAAATAAAAATTATTTTGAGATAATCTCTATTTAAATTTTTTTAAATAAATCAACCTAAGGAGAGGAATCAAATTTTTGGTTTAACATGGTTTTACTTAATTCTTAATGTCAATAAAAATTTTGATTTATGTTTCCATTTATCTCAGTCTCTCAATTTAGTGCATTTTTTTTTTGTTTTTGAAAGTTGTAACCTTAAGTCACAAACATAAAAATCATATAGAAGAGAGATTCCTCCATCTTAGAGTGTATCACTGTCAAAACCCATATTCGCCATAAAGTCTTCTTGGCATTTCTATAAGTATGAGAGAATCTATCACTGCCAAAAAGAGATAAAATTTGTGCTATAAATAAAATAATCTCATCAGTCGATGAATCCAGAGGGCATATGTGGATGACAACCAAACATTAGAGCTATGCCACATGCTGCTCAGGTTGCTTATTTTGCCGGATCGGATCGGATTGAATTTGATCTGGTCAGGCTAGAATCGAAAACGGTTTGACCCAAATCGGGTCAAATTGGGTTAAATCCGTTGGAGCCAATTTGGACCGGTTTGTTGACCCAGTCGATTTCGGAATGATTTGGTTATTTTAATAAATATTTTATGGATTTTATAGAGTAAAAAATGATTCTTGATTTCATCGCCTGACAATAAAACGTTACTACAATATTTTGAGGAAAAAAGAAAAGAATTACAAAATATTGTTGCTCATGATTTATCAAAATTAAAATTCTTTTAGTTATTTTATACCCCTTCTTTGAACTATTATTTTTAAATTTGTCTACGAAAATATGTTTTTGATTTTTTTTACTCTGTAGCAAATCACTCCAGCAGACAAGTGAGCACATACAAAGTCAAAGCAGATAGTGACCTTCAATAGTCGCCAATAATTTTTCTGTAGTTAAAAAAGCAGACTCCGAAGCAACTATTGATGCTTGCACAGTTAACACTTCTTGCATCATAATAGCCATCACGGAAAACTATTTGTTGTAGTTGTTCCATCGTGATAATAAACTCATGTCATCATGGATTTGAGTTTTGAAGTGGAGGTAGAATTGTAACTCATTTAGGTTTGATGGGGCTTTTCCAATAGCTCGTTCTAATGCAACTTCTTTGACTTTGCCATAGTTTTTCACTTATCCATTGCAGCTTTAAGTTTGTCGAAAGCCCCGATTGTCTTTTTTACTAGTAGCGCTTGTCGTGCTCCTTCGCGGTGTCTGCCTTGCTTACTGTAATATAAAGAAAATAATTCTTCGAAAGTAGTGTACATTGATGATTTTTAGTTATCAGTACTACTCCCCAATAAGTCAGCATACGTGGCAAAGAATGTGTCGGGTGCAACACTTTTTTATCGAGGATCTAGAAAAGAGTTTGCAATAAGCAGTAGGAATAGTTTTTCAATATTTCTTAAATTTTGATTTCATTGTAGAAATAGAAGTGTTTAAAGGGGATTATTTCAAAATTCTTCAAATATTTGAAAAACATACAATAAAAATGTTGGGGTAGTTGGGTAATAACAATCCGAAAGTTGTTCAATTGATTCTTTGAAAATTGTAAGAAGTTCATGTACTTTTTAAAAAATTTTCAATCTAAGTTCTTCAACTGATAATTTTATTAATTATATAAGCCTTATAAAAAGCAATAAGAATATTTTCGTAAAGCAAAATGGATTCTATTAGATGATGCAACTTTTACCTTGATGTTGGCAGATGCGTTGCATTCTTTGTTGTTGGTCTTCTCTGTTTCTGATTTTTAATCCCTAGCATGCTTTCTTTTTTTTTTTAGTACCGTAAAATTGAAATGAAAATGATAATATATTATTTTTGACATTCTCAGAAATCCTAATGCAATACATTCTTATTTGAATAGAAGTCTTTGGTCAAGAAGCCTCATTAGTGGATGAGCTTGCAGTTATCTCATGTAACTTACATGAAGATAGGAATCTGGTAATTATACAATTTTTCCTTAATTTTCTTATTTTGATGCTCTACAATTGGCGGCCATGTGTACTTTCATGATCCTTTTCTATAATTAAATTATATATTGCAAGACAACAAATTTTTGCATGGAATTGTTCTGTGGTTCTATGTTACTATGTGCTTTATATCAACGCTTTCTAAAGAGCTTATGATTTTTTTTAAAATTTTGCTTTTGCACGAAGAACTTATGAATTTCATATGCTTTTCCAACTTTCTAATATTGATCTTAGATGTAATGCATATTTTTAAAGTTTACTTATCTAAGTGCTTAGAATATTAAAATTTAATTTGGCTTCAATATATTGTTGATATGAAGTGTGGTCAGGAAATAAAGGTCTTACATGTGGCGAAGGGGGGATGTTATTCTATGTCAAGATGAGACTAGATAATCAGTTGTCAATTGACAAATCTGGCATGAAGACTTGTTACAGTTGTTAATAGTCAATTGACAAATTTCTACCTTTGTACTTCCTAAATCCAGGAAGGTACACCTCTTAGCAATGAGTGTCACGACAAAGCTTTCATACTCAGCTAAATCTTTGATGTGTGCCATTGGTATTAATTCTCCTACTTAGGAAGAATTATAAAACATACGACTCAATTTGCCCAAGAGGATTAGCCTACAGTTTACATGTCAGCCAAACACAATATCCAAGAAGGCTTTTCTTTGATTAACTAATGCTTAGGAATCCTTAGGTGGTGGGAAGCCTTGCAAAAACAAGGTCCTCAAGTGCGGGAAAATGATGCAAGAAAGCCGGGAAAACCTACTAGAGCCCCTTTTCTCCTAGAAGAAGATTTAAAAAGTATCATTTCACACCTAGTATGAGACACTTGGAATGTGACATTAATCCACTCATAATCTATTATGCCCTTATGTTTTTCTTCTTATAAAAGCCTTGGTATCATGTCACCAGCCTTGTAACCGAAGAAGAAATAATGGAATTGTTAAGTCCCATAAAGGCCACTGTGGTTTTGCCTGATTGGAAGTCTTTCTGTGCAAAATTCTCTCTTCATTACTTTCTTATGTTCTTTTACTTTTTTTTCCTTTTTTCACTTCTTCTCATTCACAACATCACCACCACCCTTTAACGATCTATTCAATGAGTACTCACTCAATTTGTGCTAGCCATTTATCCAGTTGAAGGTTCAACTATCCAATTCGATGGGACAGGTTTTACAGTCAATATTTATAAAATTTTATTGAAGTTAGTTTTCCTTGTTGGGGTATGAATAAATTCTTGATTTGATGTAAACAATTCTATTAAAGCATATAGAAATTTAACACTTAAATGATGAACTTGTTAAAATGAACTACTATAGTGTTTTCTTGCGATTTTATTTTATTTTTTGAATAATCATGTGCAAAATCATTTAAATATCATATTTTTGTGATATGCAGTTTGGGACTTATACAGAATCCTCTTTGAAATCTCCAACGATAAAGGAAAAAAGAAAAGCAGCTCCCCGCAGAGAATTCTTGCAAAATTTGAAGTCAAAAAGGCAAAGCCTTGCAGGTATTTTTTATGTTCATTACCCAAGAAAATTTTTAGATTTTTTTTTGTATATGTTTTTTTTATGGAAACTTGTGTATAACTTATCAAAGTGATTTTTTTGCATACACCACCAAAACCTTAAATGTTACTTGTATATCACTTTTGTATCTTCACCCTTGTATTTGCACATACATGTATATATATGTATTCATTATTATTTTTGTTATTATTATTTATTTTTATTTTTGAAGATGTGGGATTCTCGTTCATCAGCCTCTCACCTGCTAAAATAAAGATAAAATTACTCTAAGCCATTACAAGATGAAGAAATAAAGAAGAAAATATAGTTTAAGGCCCACACCTATTAGTAAACTGTTGAAAAAGTGATAAGAAACTAGGGAGAATTTCGAAACTCCATTTCTGCTGTAATTTGTGCCTTGATTTCTTGTTCCGCACAATGTTTTCAATCTTCTTTCTTTAGAAATAGAAATTTAGAATCCCTTCGGTTCTTTTGGCTTTATATATTTGGTTTCACATTAGAAAATTTGATTTTTTATTAAGAATATTGTTTGTCGTAGGTCCTTATTCATCAGTTAACTCTGATCTTTTATAATCTTGCAAAAATATGTTTGATTTGAAACAAAATACTAGTGTTAGTCAGGTGAAACTTTTCAAATATTAAATTTTAAAGTTACTGGAGAGCGGAGATAAAATAGGTTAATTGAGTAAATGATGCTAGTTTCTCAATAAACTTGAGACCTATTGTAGATATCTTCAGAACATATTTAATAAAGGAATACGGAGAGAAAGTTCAAGGACAATAATCATTTATAGTTAGTGATTTTGTGATTCAAAATCATTAGCAGAATCTATCGTTCCTTATGTGTGTGAAGCAATATTCAAAACCAAGGTACTTATATATATAAATAAATAGACATATATATATATATTTATATACATATGTTTATACAAAAGTTCATAAATATGTGTATCCGAGCATAAATATATTGATATGTAGATAATTATGTACATGTATAAATGAAAACTTACACTCATATATATGTATAGACATACATGCATAAATGCATACATATATTTTGCACATATACGTAAGTTTATGCATACAAAATGATTGTGTACATATATACAAGTATACATACTAAATAGGTATATTTTTCTCTACCACCTTAAGATTGTGCACCTAATTACATGTAAGTGCAATGAATAAAATGTATATTAGAATTGTGTAAAAATTGGTACATGAGTAATATTTAAACTTGGGGTGCTGTGTGCGTAAATATTATTTTCTAAAGTTGTGTACTAATAAATGCCCTTTTTTCTTTAGCTTTCGTCACAACTTCTTGTGTAGACAAATTTTATGGTCGTGCAGTTTTGGAACAACTTATGTTGGGTTTCTTTGCATATTTAGGGGCCGGCACTGTCTGGAAATCTGGTGTGCGACGAAGTACCAGAACCAAGGTGAAACCTCTGCAATATTGGTGTGGCGAGAGATTGTTATATGGGCGTGTACATGACAGTGAGTAGTAGTTTTCTCATATCTCAAAGTAGTTGAGGTTGATTATAGGGATTTCTCTTCTTCATTTAGGACTATGCATGCAGGCATTCAAGTATAACATTTGATGAAACTCATTCCTAATGAACTTGCATTAGTTTTGTTGCTGACTTCTTTTCTCACGCATCTTTAGTTGACTATCATGAAAGCACTACTTCAGCTAGCTCTTACTGTCTGTCTTGCTTTAATGGTTCCACATGGTAGTTGGCATCCTGTTGATTCATGCACCATGGAGTCATGAAATTCATTTTCAAGGGGTTCTTCGTATTCAATCCAAGGCAGTTTTCTTGATGAAAGAAATATGCATAATTTAATTTTACATTAGATGACCAGCTAGATGATTTCATTAAAAAAATGAATGAAAAATTGCTATCTTCTTTTCAGGACAAAATGCACTTGGATGTATAAGAAATTTAGTGTATTTTGAGTAATGAAACAAAGACTTATTGTATAACTTGTGTTTTTCGGGGGTGCATTTTGAAATAGAATTGGATAGAGGAGAGAAATGTATATATAATTAACTGGGTCCCAACCTGTGTAATTTTTTTTGAAAAATATTTAGCGCACCATAAAAAATTATTTTGTTGGTAATATTCTTTTGGACATTGCACAATTTTATATTTTACTTTCTAACTTCACCTCTCTTGAGTCTATATTATAATTAGAGTAATATGTAGATGCCCCTCAATTCTAAATGTTGTCTCGATGTCATTTGAAACTGCTAAATTTGTAATTTTTACAAAGTTTTATGAAGATTTTATGAAACCAAACAATTAGTTTTATCCAAATAATATAACATTACAGTAACATCTACTCAAATTTCTCCTAAATTTGTTTTGTATGTGATGGCTATGGGACGAATGGGCTTATGTATATCATTCGCTGCAGGCCTGCCAACTATCATCGGTGTGAAGAAATTCGAAACTCCGGCCTTTAGAGGCAAAAAGACTTTGATGAAGGTGAAGTCGTTCATATCAGAGGAGTACGCAGATCTTGTGGCACAAGCAGGTTTGCATTAAAGCACTGGCTCTAATAACTGCAGCTGGTCTCTCTCTCTCTTTTTATTTATCTTGTTTTACATGAATGCTGCTACTGCTATTTCATTCTGTACTATTTCTTTCTCTTCTATATCAAAAAAAAAAAAAAAATAGAGTTGCTAGTGAATTACCATCTTCTTTGTTATTTCTTTCACGGTTCTTTTTTTGAAAGGTTTTCTTCGTGCTAGAGAGAGATGAATTAGCTAGATACTTAGTAAACATTAGGAACAAAATTTCATGGCCTAGAATGACTCGAGAGCCTCTAGATTTGGGCTGAATTTGTCGTGCTCTTGCCTATGACCTGCCTATCCTTTACTTGATGCCTCACCTATAATAGCTCCCATCGGCATTGCTAGCCTAGATTCGTGACCCACTACTGCCACTCACTCTTGTTACATTCAGTCGTGAGTCGCACGCTTGCTATCTCTCACTTGGTCATGTCATTCGACCATCCCCGTGCCTTTTGACCATGGCTATCTACTCGACGTCATTACTCGAGTCTAGCCTGCTGTAGAGTTGCGTAACCTCTCCTTTGGCACCAACACACTTGCAAACTAAATCTGCATCCACTTCTTCGAAGGATGTTCTACCTGAGTCCTGCGTTACTCTATTATGTGTGACTCGTTCTAGAATCTTGATATTAGTTTAATGTACTGGGGAAAGTTAGAGAACTATAATGATATTGTATCATATATCAAAACTGTTGAACCGTAATCATTTTAATACCCTATTTAGTCTATTTTTTATAAAGTTAATGTGCACTTCTGGAGAATTACTGCCATTCAAAATAGTTGTGTAGTTGCCATCTCTCAAATTGTTGTTTTCTTTAGTTGTGCGACTTTCTTGAATAACTATATAAGTGGTAATCTCTTGATTTTATGCAATTCTTAAAAACAAAAGTATGTCATTTGTTGTTTAAAATTTATTTTCACGTTCTCTTTTTTTTTTTACATATTTTATTAAGTTTGATTGTTAAATTATTATTTTAAAAAAATTTAAAAATATATATTTATGTATTGAAAATTACTATCATGATTAAATTATAGAGAAAAAAGAAAAATTGTTGTTAATAATAATAATAATATTTAAATATATGTGTAGTTTTTTAAAATGATAAATGTTTAAACTTCATAAAATTTGTCTAAAAGAATTATGTGAAAAGCGTTTAGGTTGGAGGATTTACATTATATATTTTCGCTTTTTGTATTTATGTAAAACTAAATATTTACCTAATAGATAAACACATAGATTATGTTATTGGAAATAAAGAAATCTCTGAATTAATTTTAAAGAAAAAAATAAATCAATGTTCAGTACATCAATCGTATGAAAAATTATTGGGTGTGGATGGCGCACCGTTCGGACGCCAATCAGAGGGCGCCATGTATGCCCGGACTCAGCTGTATGGCACACGTGGTATTTTCTTATTGGGTTCCGGACGGTGCGCTGTCCGAACCCAATAACTTCTCCAATCGTAAGGCTGGCTTACTTGAACTGAATTTTTAATTTTGATTAGAATTTAAGCATATGATTTTTTTTTTTGATTAATTTTGAATTAATTGAGTTTAATCATATCTTATTTTTATTAAGATGTTTGTTATATATATTTTTTTATATGTTATATATTTATTTATAAATGTCTTAATTAAATTATGAATTTTACTGATTTTCTTTCAAACGAATTGATTTCAAGTATTTTTTGATAGAAAAAATACGTGTAAAATTGCAACCGCTGCTAGCTCTAAAATTTATAGTTAAACCGCGATTTTCTCGCTCCCGCCTTTTAACTCGTCGGAGAATCTGAGTCAAACAACGAGAAGATTTGTCAAGTGCCAGACCAATGAAAATCTGACACGCACCCAGCCCAAGTCCCGTGCGTCTCGCAAATCGTGCGCCATGTCAGAATATTAAATATGATTTCTAAATATTAATATGTATTTTTTTTCTTAAAAAAATGTAATTAGTATAGTTTCGAGACATATTTATCCTGTTTTGTTAATTATGAAAAAAAAATTGATTTTTATTATAATCACACATATATGTATATATATATATATATATATATATATATATATAATTAATTCATATCTATTTTTATAATTTATATTTATTAATTAATATATCAGATATATATTCAATTATTCAAAGTTTAAATAAAAAAAAATCAATTTTTATTTAGAAAATTTGGTTTTAAATAGAGCTGAACCCTAGCAAACGATACTCATCTCCTCCGAATCCATGGCGAAGCTCGCCATCCTCATCGTCCTCCTCCTCCTCCTCGCCTTCGCCGCCGGGGACTCATTTGCCGCCCTAAACGGCCACAATGTCGCCGCCTCCCGCGCCGAGCAGCATCATCTGCTCAAGAACCGCCGCCGCTCCGGCCATGGACGCCTCAGAAGCTACCGTGAGTCCATTTCTTTTTCTTCTTCTTCTTCTTCGCCTACTTCTTATCGGTTTTAGGGTTTCAATTCGTCCAGAGTGCCCTGGAGAGTGTGGGAGAAGATGCTCCCAGACGCAGTACCACAAACCCTGCATCTTCTTCTGCAATAAATGCTGCAGCAAATGCCTCTGCGTGCCGCCGGGCTTCTACGGGAACAAGCAGGTATGCCCTTGCTACAACAACTGGAAGACCAAGCGTGGGGGCCCCAAATGCCCTTAAGGCTTGTTCTTATTTTTGATTTTTGTGGACGCCCAGTACTGAAAAACTGCATTAGTGGCAGATGTTATCTACCTGTTAACAAGTATTGGTGTGTGCTGAAATGGATGGGTTTTGAGTTTGTGTTTCTTTTGGGTGGGGATTGCATAGTCTTGACAGTTTTCATAAACTAAATGAAATCAAATTAGTGATAGGAAGTAATACTTTAGTGAAGCCTAATTGAGGTTGATATATGAGTATGATCTTTTAACTCAAAATGTTAGGCAAATGGGTAAAAGTAGGGATGGCAATAACCCGTGAAATTGATCCGAGCACAACTCATGAATTCCGAGGTGTTGATTATGAATTTTGAACAATTTATTAAATGTGTCGGGTTCAAGTTGAACATAATTGGGTTGAGTTGGGTCTCGGTTACTCATTTACAAATATTTGTTCTATAAATGGGTCAGGTTAGCAAGTTGACTTTACCTATTTATTAATGGGGTTGGATTTGGGTTGAACTGTTCGGGTTAAGTTGGATTCATGTTTGGGTTGAACTTGAACCGCTAATCCACTTTGCCACCTCGAGGTAAATGTTAAATACTTCTATGTCAACACGTACATCTACTTATTATTGATTATCTAATATTGGATAATTCTTATGTGTAATTTAATAAACTCTTCCCTCGTATGAAAATCTATTCATATTAGTCCACTTCTACTTCAACAGGACATTAATTTAACTCATAAAATATATGCTTGGTGTTATAGTGGAAGTCAACATAGTTTTTCTTTCTTCTACAAATTAAATGTGCCTCATCCATCATCAGACATGATATCCTTTAATCAATTCTTAGATATACATGAACTTACTAGCTAATTATACAATAACTTATTATATTCATATATATAAATATATATACATATATAACTTACTGTCATTCAATTTAACCATATATTATGAAACTTTTTAATATAATATGTATTTAGATTTTTCTAATGTATATTTATGATATATTATGTATATAATAATATTATATTAAAGAGATTAAAATTTAAGTATAAATACAATAGATATAGATTTAATTAAAACTTATATTTAACATACATTATAAATGAAATTAATATTAAAATTAAAAAAAATAAATTAAGTGCAATTCAACTTAAAATCGAATAGGTTTTAGTTGATGATCACTTGAATCAAAATCGACATAAAATCTAAAAATTTGTTTTTAAATTCAGGCCAACCATTTAAATTTGACTCATTATCAACTAAACACATGTAGTTTAGACCTACTTAAAGAGGAAATTTAACCATTCATCAAGCCTAACAAGCTCAACTAGAGTAGCTCACAAGCTACCCATGCGGGCTGAGTCGAGCACAGCTCAAGCTTAACTCTACTATTTGAGATCACGTTATCTACTTATACAGCTCAGGATCTCCCTCCCTTTCCGATGTGGGACGATTCATTCCTATGTCTCTCTCACCACTCATTATTCGGCCTAGAAGCTTGCCAGAAGTCGTACTTTGCCTCAATGATTTTTTTCTCTTAGGACATCACCCGCCTATCACTCCCCGCCCTCTTCAGCCACGGGCGTCACACCTAAGCTAAACACATTATATGTCGTTAATTCTCAAAATTTTATGTCTCTCCGTCAACATTAAGTTAAACTTTAATGATGCTATATTGCTATGAATAAAAAGGAAATTTTGAGCTTGGGCATTCTCTCTCAAAATTTCTGAGGTAAAACTCTAGTTTATCTAGCAAATAAAAATAAGAATAATTATTTACATACCACATAATTTAATTTTATTTATGTCTTATCCATTCATTCTTAATTAATTACACTATGCATGTTCAAAATATTGTAAAATCTTACATACACACATTTGAGTTAAAACTTAATAAAAATCTATTTGAAAAAAAAAATATTCTATTAGTAAATCATTAAAATTATATTTTTACTCTTAATGGTATATATTTTTCTCTTCCTCAATACCACACTAAAGCACTGATTTGTCCTAAAATTAATTCACGTTGCGGATGTCTTCTTCCTTTGACGCCGCCTAAACATTAAGGTTTTAGGATTTTCACTCAAAATATATTTAAATATCCTTAAAATAATATGATGAACGACTCAAATTTTTTGTAATTTAATTATAGTTAGATTATTGAAAAATTATGATTATTCATTATAATATAAATAAGTTAAAATGTGTGTATGTAAGATTTTATAATGTTTTTGAGTGTGCATAGTGTAATTAACTAAGAATGGATGAGTAATACATAAATAAAACTAAATTGTGTGGCATGTAGGTAATTATTCCTAAAAAATAATAGGTCTGTCGAAACTCACAATTGTAAAGTGTCTCGTTGCGGATCAAGCAATTAACTTGGCTAATGGATTGAATTAAAAGAACGCTTATCGGCCTTCGAAAACTCAGAACTTTGAAAAGCTAGAGTTTCTAAATTTCATGTTTAGTACTCTCCAATTTTAGTGGCTTTTACATACTTATAACATGTCATTTTTAATTTTTGGAACTGATGTTAAAACTATTTTATATTTATTAAGCCTCATTTAATTAAAATATGTTTTCAAAATATTTTAAATGATCCTTAAATAAAAAATAAGAATAATTACACTCAGGTCCTTGAATTTAAGGCTTAATAACACACAGATCTATATTTTTAAAATTATAATATCGGGTCCCTGAGTTTTTAATAAATTACCAAATGGGTTCTTTTTTATTTTTTAATTATTAAAAATTTTAAAAATTACCATTTTACCTCTCTCTCCCCCCCTCTCTCTCCCCCCCTCTCTCTCTCTCTCCGGCTGATCCCTGCGCGCGCGAGAGATGGTCGCGACGTCGGCGGGTCACATGCCCCGCGCAAAGCCACAGGCACGGCCGCGGCCGTCAGCGGGTTGCACGCCCCTACGAGACTAGGAAAATTCAAACAACGATATCTCCCAATCCAGAAAGAGTTGTGGGACACAGATCACCATTCTAGAAAGCTCTCCACGGCCCCACGATGTGGTTTACAAGTTACAATGGTATTTAAAATCTGTCTCAGTTCTATAAGGGGCTATTTGGATTGGGGGTAGAATAAGTTAATTCGGGTTAGCTTAACCCCACTTACCTTAACAGGGGTAAGTGATTTAATACAATTTTCTGTTTGGATGGTAACCCGAGTTAACTTGGGATAGCTTTGCATTCTATTTGGTAAATTAGCAACTTAACCTAGGATAGTAAACAAAAAAAAGATGAAAATAGAAAGAATAAATACATTTATGAGAAATTTTTTAACAAGATTGTTACAAAATATGCAACATTTGAATTTTTTTATAATTTTTGATGTAATTATAATCCGAATTTTTTTATATTTTTTATTATTAAAAATATTTAAAATTATAATTTTACCCTTAATAATCCTCTCTCTCTTTCTCCAACATCTGCCTTAATAATTCTCTCTCCTCCCTTTTTCCTTTCTCCGCTTCATTCGATCGCCCCCAATCGCATCTCCCCCTCTCCGATCCTCCTTGATCTGCAAAACCTACTTCTCTGTTTTCTCCCTCCGCCTCCTCGCATGGCCGGAACTCCCGCCAGCCGCTTCGCCGGAGGAGAAACCCAATCACCACAGGTCACCGAAACCCCAGAGAAGAAAGAGGAAACAGACGCAGACGCGCGGCGTGCTTACCCCAGCCACTGAGATGGGGTAGCTTACCCCTGGGGTAAGCGGGGTAGTAAGGCAGAGCGGGGATAGGCTACCTCGGGTTAGGATTGGGGAAGCCAATTACTGTTTGGTGGGTTAGCTGGGTTAACTAAAGTTAGGGATCCAAACTGCCCTAAGGAAATAGGGATAATCACCTACAAGCTCCGAATAACATATATAAAGTTTTTTTTTTTTTTTTGACATATAATAAATGTGAGTAGGACACTCATCAAACTAGATGAAACACCATTAAAATGTCTTACTGACTGGTAAGCATCTGATTAGAAGCAGAACATATTCAACGGCAAAGCAGAGGTGCGATAACAAGATGAACGTAGACAAAGCAGAGCACGCAGCTTTAAGAACAGAAACCAGGGCAATCCAAACAGGAGGAAATAACTACACAAAGACACAAATAGCAAAGCATCAAAAACACAAACATTAACAAGCATTTGGGGAAAAAGATACCAGAAGATCAAATGAGAAAACAGAAGGAAGAAAGATCAAACGCACCTTGACGGCGTTCGTCACTGAGATTGAGGAGCCAGGGCTGTGAATGTCATCATAGAAGAAGTTGTCCTATGCGAGTCCGTCGAGGGCTGCCGACTACTGACTGCGGCGTGCGGCGTTTCCCTAGGCGCCAACAGAATGGCCGCCGGGGCATCAACTAAACCCTAGGGCCGCAGCGAGTTCGGCGGTTTCGCCGGACAGAGAAGATGAACAGAGATCGGAGGGACGAGAGATCTGATTTTCGTTCCTTAGATGTTTTGAGCTATTGATGTGGACTCGTGGGAGCCATCCGATCACAATCCTACGGTTCACGTGCGCCATTGCCGCGGCGCAGCCTGCGCAATCCGCTTCAATTAATTGTTTGGGTATTTCCATACATCACTCTTAATTTTTCTTTAATTATATATTAAATTTAATATTTTTTATTTTATAATTTAATCTCAAATTTTTTAAATATATTTTGATTTATTTATTTTAAAATAACTTTTAATAATTATAATTATTTAAATATTTATTAGCAATATCATATATATATATATATATATACACAAAATATTATAAATATATTTAAAAATACTTTAAAAAAATGTATGTAAATGCTCCCTGAAACTTTTTATATATTCAATACATTTTTAATATAAAAAAATCCAAAATAATTTCCTATAACATACATACTAAAAAAAAAATTGGAAGTCATATTAAGGCCAAGAATGATCGAGTTTGTTTCGAGCCAACACTGCTTAAATTTAATACGTTGATTTATAGATCGATCCAAGTTTAAATTGATTTCGAGTTCAAGCTAAATTGACTCGACTAGCATTCAATTTTTAGTTAGCTCAAACCTTAATTGAGTCAATTCAAATCTAAAAATAAAATGAGAATTATATTAAAAAAAAATTAGTATTTATTAAGTCTTAAATATAAATTAATCATACCTATTGACTTGCCCAAAATATATTATAATTATTATGTGCTGCATTCTAATTAAATAATTATATTATTTAAATAATCATATTAATTTTAAATGATGTTTATGCCAAATTTAAACTGAACTTATCTGATCTAACTTCTACTTGAAATCAGCTCACAAAGTCACGGATTGTAAATATAGCTCGTGGCTCAGCTCAATAAACTTAAATATTAAATTCGATTCAAACTAAATATCGATTTAAATATTGAGCAATCGTCGAATTTCATGTTAAATTTCACCTCTATATATTGAGTTTCATTTTCAATAGAGAAATTTATTTCAGAAAAGTTTTTTTAAGTGAGTAAATTTTTTTTTAAATGTGTATTTTTTTCATAATAACTTAATGTATGGTTACAATAGAATTTTATTCATGATTTTTATTTAAATTTTATTAATTATAGATTATTTTTTGTTTTTATTTTTAACCATTAAATCGAGGTGGTTTGCATGATTTAATACGATTGAATAGATTAAGGTATTTATATCTAAAATTTTGAGTAAAAGATCAAAAATTAGTAGAAAGTCGGATCGACTTTAGCTCAGATTGAGCTTGAATCGATAATAAATGAGTCAAGCTTAACTTGAATCGAGTTTTTCTCATTCATATTTTGGATTGGATCGAATTGTAAGCTTGTCGGATTGACTCAAAATTGCACCGTTACCAGCCTTTTTTCAATGAAGTTCTCTTCATTAATATAATTTGCATAATCCTTAAAATATCTCTTTTTCAGTACTGATTTAGACGTGCAAGAAATAAATATAAAAAAAATGAGTAATTAATTTGACCAAAATAAAAATGAGTAATTAATTTGACCAAAATACAGGTTTAAGTGCATAAATGTAATTACACATACTATATATGAATAAAATTCTGAAAAAAATCAAATTGAAAATTTTAAAAAAATAAACCATGACTTGTTCATAGAACTAAAAGCCATTTTAAGGAAAATAAAAATTTACAAAAAAAAACTTGATTAAAATTTACTTTATTTGGAGTTATTTTACTATTTCAAAAGCCATATTTTCCTGATATTGCCGGAAATTTTATGAAAAAAAAGTTAAATAATACAATAAATCTGTTGATACAATAAATTAATTAAATAGTGGGCGTCAGTTTAATTCAGTAGATTATGAGTTTAATTCAATGAATAATCTATTAATTAGGCCCGTAAATTGTTATTGATTAATTTATTACTTATTTTATTAGGCTACAAGCAAGATTTTAAAAATCGGATCGGCTTCAGAATCGGTAGACTGAAAAGTTCAAGGTTCAATGGTCGAACCGGGGTCGAACCGCGGTCGAACCGGGGTCGAATCGGGGTCGAACCGGGATAAAGTAAAAATTAAAAAAATTAATAAAATATAATATAAATATAGTTAAGATATATATTATTCACATCAACACAATAATTAGACATAAAATGAATGTTTAATAATTGAATTTAACAAATAATATCTTATGTTAATAACTCAAATAATTTCAAGCAAATCGAAATAACAATAATCCAACAAAATATTCTCAAATCACAAATTGAGTATAATATTTAGTATATCATTAAAAGATCTGAACAAATGTATGTTTTATCAATATTAAAATACTAAATCATTTTATCATTTTATATCACTAAATTACATTCCGAAAGGATGGGGGCTGGAGAGGAGAGTGCGAGGCAAGAGAAATCGCGAGTTCATGACTGTCACGCGAGTAGAGACCGTAGAACGGAAACTGAATTAGGGACCCAGAGTTTAGGATTTTTTTTTTTAATTTTAAACTCAACTGGTCCAACGTATAGGTTCACCGGTTGACCGATTGAACCGCAGTTTAGACCGGTTCTGGCCGATTTTAAGCGGATACGATTATAAAATTAAATCGGACCGGTTGGCTGACCGGTTCACAGTTCGACCGGTTGAATCGGCCGGTCCGGTCCGATTTTTAAAACCTTGGCTACAAGTCTTAAATTGATATCCAAAAATAGAAGATTCAAATTATTTTTATTGCATTACGCACAATAATAATAATATCCAAAATGAGTTTAGAGAATTTGAACATCTAGAAAGTTAATTTGTAGATTTAGACTTCGTTTGTTTCGAGGCAATTTTTTAGCTCAGCACAAATTTCAACTGTTAAAATCAATTTTATTACACATCTAACACAAATACAAATCTTAAAATCAATTTTATTTCACATTTTATGCACTTTATAATTTAAAAAAAAATTTGATATTAAATTTTAAAAATAAATTACTTTTTTTCTTGTCTAAAAAAAAGCTCGAATCAAACGACGCTTAATTGTATCGATCAAGAGTAAAGAGGGTGAAAAAAAGTCACTAGTATAAAAAGCAACTCTCGGTAGCCATCTAAGTCTAGTTAGAGAGACAAAAATAAATTATTCCACTCCGAAAATTAAATGAATTTTTCTAAGCTATATACATGGTTTTAACAGCTCGGGGCAACTTTTGAGAATAAAACGTGAGAGATTCAACAACAACAATCAAGCCTTAATTGCATTAGGTAGTGTCGGCTATATGAATCTTTTATTTTCATTGTATTCTATGAAATTACCAAATTTGTATCTAAGTCTAAGTAACTAAGATCACTCTTTATAGTTTCTTATCATGTTTTTTTTGGTCTCTATCTTCCTCTTTATACGTGAGCAAGATCTAATAATTCAATTTTTTTAACTGGAGCTTCAATCGACCTACGATTTATATGTCCAAACCATCTAAGCTGACTTTCTTTAAGTTTATCCTCAATTGGTGCAATACTATCTTTCTTTTGGATATACTCATTTTTCATTCTATTTTTTCGTGTATATCCACACATCCATCTTGGCATTCTAATTTTTACAATATTTATTTTATTTATATATTTTCTCTTTATAGGCCAGCATTCAGTACCACATATCATCGTGGTCTTATTATAATTTTATAAAATTACCTTTAAGTCTAGATAAAAATTTTCTATCGCACAACACACCAGAAGCATTTCTCTATTTTACCCATCTTGCTTGAATCCTGCTAATAATATTATCATCTACTTCACTATTATTTTAAATAATTGATTTAAGGTATCTAAAGCGTTGACTCTTCTTTACAATTTGATCACCAATTGTCACATATTCAATATAAGTATTTTTTTCTTAACAATTATCTCGGGGAGGGTTGCGTTAGGCAGTTGACAACCAGCATAAAACTTGTCGAATCAATTATGACATGTGAGAGATTCATTGAATTAAAATAAGTAATACATCAATATATGAGCTTAGTCATTACGACGTCATTCAAATCGTTCATTTGAAGAAATTGAAACCCTTCGACACATTGATTTTTTTTTTTGCAATTCTTTTGAACCGTATGCATCCAAAGGTGCACGTACGGCTATGGACCTAGCAAAATAAAAATCGAGATAGGTTCCTCCTCTAGAGCCCAAACTTCCATTTCTCCTACTCGTTGTCCCCCCTGTTTGGCCTTCCCTCGAAGGGGTTGTTGTGTACATAAATCCAGTAGCCCAAACAAGATGTCCAAATAAGAACAAGATTCCATTGACCCATAAAAAGAGGTCCTAACATACAACGATAAAAATGAGTCACCTACTTAAAAAAAAAATGGCAGTTCCAAAAAAACGTAGTCACGACTAAATAATTGAAAAGATTTATTTTAATATCAACACACCATTTGGCAAGCCAATTAAGTTTTTTTTTTTTTACCTTGATGGCAAATGGTGATTAATGCTTGAATAAAAAAATCAAATTAAATAGCACATGAATGATTCAAAGGGTTTTAAAGGGTCCTAATAAAAAGTCAAAAAACGATGGCCTCGTAGAAGAGAGAGCTCTGAAAATATGCTAAGCATTACAGTATATAAAGGCCCCAAAGAGGCAGGCTATGAATTCAGCATTCCAAGTGATTTAATTTAATAATTTTCTTAATAATTTTATTATTTTCTTATTAATTTGTGGTAATTAGCGATGAATTCCTCCAGCAGAATTTTCTCAGCTCTCCTCCTCATCATGCTCTTTCTTCAGGCCTCAGGTAGCAGTTTAATTAGTATTTGATTTCTTTTTCGCATTTATTTGGTGTTGTAAATAGCATTTAAAATTCTATTTAGGGTAAATTGCATCTCGGCCTCAAAAATAGGAAGGGCGTTGCGAATTAGTCTTAACTTTTTAAAAATTTTAATTTGAGTCCTTGAAATTATAAAATTATCATCGTTTACTCACAATTAAGACATAATTATTAATTTTTGGGATAATTACACCTAGATCTCAGAGTTTAACACTTAATAACGCACAGGTGTATGTTTTTAAAATTATAACATTAGGGTCCTTGCGTTTTAATAAATTATCAAATGGGTTCTTTTATAAATTTTTTATTATTAACATTTTTTAAAATTATCATTTACATCCCTGGGCCTCTTTCTCTCCTCCCTGCCTCCCTCTCTCCTTCTAATCCGCGCGAGCGGGAGGCGGCGCGGGAGCCGTGCGGCTGCCGGTGGGTCACTGCATCGCCCGCGCGCGGGGATCGGGAGGAGAGAGGGAGAGGCCTACAGGTATAATGATAATTTTAAAAAATTTAATGATAAAAAATTTAAAAAAAGGACTCATTTGATATATTATTAAAAATCAGTGACTCCGATATTATAATTTTAAAAATGTGAATCTGTATATTATTAACTGTTAAACTTAGAAATCTGTGTGTAATTATCTCTTAATGTTTTATAATTATTGTAAGATTATGCTGAATCATTAATTTTTTAGTTTTTAGAATAAAAATTTTGAATATTAATATTTATAATTTATAATTTTAAATTTTTAAAACATAGAAAGCATGAGAAAGAGAAATTAAATTTTAAATTTTTGTTTAATTTAACAAAAATGCGGATAAAAGAATATGTATAATAATAGTACGTTAAAATGCATAAATTATTCCAACTAATTAAAAAATAAATTTACATTTTTATTAGAAAAGAGCACCTAAAAAGTAATCAAAGTTTACATTTTTTTTATCAAAAAAACAGCTAAAATTATGAGATCTAAAAAAAAGACTAAAATTAATGTGTTTTTTCCGCTTTAAGTACCAAAATTAAAATTATTTAAAAATTGAGATCAATTTATAATGCTCTTTTAATTTTTAGGACCGAATGCAATTTCTCCTATTATTTATTTCTAATAATTTATTATATTTACGTGATAATACATACCAAAAGAGAATATATAAATAATTATTTTTGATAATTTATCATATCATTCATTAAAAAAGTTATTCATAAAGATTATATAATTAACACTATTGATTATTTGATGATAATCTGTGCCATGCATTCAGAAATATAAAAGCAGTAATATATTTCTATATATTTATCATATTATAATTTCTCACAACATTATATATGGACAAATCATATTACATAATTTAGATATAATTATAATGTGAATAATTAAAGTTAAAAGATTGTGTCAATCAATGTAAAGTGGCCATTAGATAATTTTTTTTAATAATTTTATTATCAATTGAAGAAGATAATATGAAATCATGAGAGAAAACATCAGAGTAATTTTACTAACATCTATTTAAAAAATAGAACATACAATTAATTAATATTCAAACAATTAACTCAAATAAGTGCTTGGAATACTTACAATATTTTTAAAAAAAATTAAAATGAATTTTTTTTATAGTAAAATTAAAATGAATTATCCCAGCACATATCCAACAACTGACATTAAAATTATGTTTTCAAAATGATAATTCTTTTTCCAAACTATTTCCATATTTACTATAAAAAAAACATTTCCCTTTTGTTTAGCTTTATCTTCATATAAATTTCTTTAATTTTTAAATTAAACAATTAATCAATTAATTTGAGTAAAAATTTAAATAATTTTATGATTGGGTGATGCATGAGCACCATTGAACAATTATCATAATAAAAAAAGTTATAATTTTTTTTTTGTTCATAAATATTGCATCTATTACTTATCTATATTTTTACAACATTGCCGCTTAAAAACGGCATCTGTATTAAAATTAGATGATATTTAAATGTCCCTGGTTGCAATAGTTGAGTAGGCTTGTGCATTCGATTTAATTGGTTGGTTTGGTGACCAAATTAAAAAAAAAGATTGAGTTCGATTTTAGATTTAATGAAACCAAATCAACCAAATTAGATTATAAACCAAACCAAATCAACCAAATAAATATCGATTTAGTTTGGTTTGGTTTGGTTTGGTTCAGTTAAAATCATATTTTTTTATCTCAAAAAATTTTCTTAATATTTTTATAATAATATTAAATATTGATATATTAATAAGATCTAGATAATAACTTTAATATAAGAATAATTTAGCACAATAAGTAATTTTACTTAATAACTCAATCTCATCACTAAAATAAACTAACAAAAAATTTAGAAGAAATTCAGAAGCAATTGCACACATCATTATATTAATATTACAGCATAATCAAAATTACATAAACAAAAATTTCATTCATTTATTGAAAATAATTAATTATTTTTTAAATTTTCAGATAGTCTCCGTTGTAAGAATTCATCCTAATTAACACACCTAAAAAAATACATTAATAAAATTTATAAATATAAATATACACTATTATTTCAATAGATTCAAAGTCAATACTGTAAAACTACTATAATACAATTGAACTGACTCAACGTTAAAATCATATTTATATATGAGTTATTTAATAATCGGTTAATTTGGTCGGTTTGGTTTTCAAAAACGTGAAACTAAACCCAAATCAATTAACCGAAATACTCAAAATATGAAACCATCACCAAACCGTTAGATTCTAAACCAAACCAAAGTGCTAAATTTAAACGATTCGGTTCGACTTTTCAGTTTAAACTATAGACATTCAGATAATGTTGGTTAAATTTGGATACAGAAGGGAGGAGGCTCATGGGGGCGGCAAAAGAGGCGGCGATGATGTCAGACCTTCCGAGGCGTCTGTTGAACGACAAAGATGAACATGGGTGTGATGAAAGATCCTGTGACAAGTTTTGCCGAGATAATTGGTTTCACCACGGCCATTGCTTGTCGATTGAGAACCCGTTCTGTGCTTTTTCGTGCCAAAATCCGTACTGTCGTTGCTGGTGAAATTGGTTCTAGGTCACTTTGATTTATAGTCTATTGCACTTCGATACATAATTTATGAATGTTATGTAATAAGTCTATTTGGACGAGATAATTGGTTTCACCACGACCATTGCTTGTCGATTGAGAACCCGTTCTGTGCTTTTTCGTGCCAAAATCCGTACTGTCGTTGCTGGTGAAATTGGTTCTAGGTCACTTAATTTGGTTTACAGTCTATTGCACTTCAATACATAATTTATGAATGTTATGTAATAAGTCTATTTGGACGAGATAATTGGTTTCACCACGACCATTGCTTGGCGATTGAGAACCCGTTCTGTGCTTTTTCGGCCAAAATCCGTACTGTCGTTGCTGGTAAAATTGGTTCTAGGGCACTTTGGTTTACAGTCTATTGCACTTCAGTACATAATTTATGAATGTTATGTAATAAGTCTATTTGGACGAGATAATTGGTTTCACCACGACCATTGCTTGGCGATTGAGAACCCGTTCTGTGCTTTTTCGGCCAAAATCCGTACTGTCGTTGCTGGTGAAATTGGTTCTAGGTCACTTTGGTTTACAGTCTATTGCACTTCAATACATAATTTATGAATGTTATGTAATAAGTCTATTTGGACGAGATAATTGGTTTCACCACGGCCGTTGCTTGTCGATTGAGAACCCGTTCTGTGCTTTTTCGTGCCAAAATCCGTACTGTCGTTGCTGGTAAAATTGGTTCTAGGTCACTTTGGTTTACAGTCTATTGCACTTCGATACATAATTTATGAATGTTATGTAATAAGTCTATTTGGATGAGATAATTGGTTTCACCACGGTCGTTGCTTGTCGATTGAGAACCCATTCTGTGCTTTTTCGTGCCAAAATCCGTACTGTCGTTGCTGGTGAAATTGGTTCTAGGTCACTTTGGTTTACAGTCTATTGCACTTCGATACATAATTTATGAATGTTATGTAATAAGTCTATTTGGAGTAGTTAGCAGACAATAATTTAATTTCACAGACCTAAACGCAAAACCATTCCTACTTGATCAATATCTCAAGTCAAAGATCAAGAGTCAAATGCAATGGGCTACAAATTATAGGGACCTATAGACAATTCTTAGTTTTGGTCGATCCCTGTATGTTGCCTCTTATTAATGGTGTGCCTTATTATAATGTTGCATTAATGGTTATTAATTAAATAATATAATTTTGAACATATTCAAAAATATATAACAATATATATATATAATTTTTTTGATTTACCCTCAAAACTATAATTTCTTTGCTCTATTTAAATATTGTGATTTGTGATAATTAAAAATAAAAATAACCTGAAACTCGCATTTTATTCAAATTTTTATGGCTGAATATTAACTCACAAAAAATAAAATTAATTGAAGGGGTTTATGCATTAATTTGTATATAAAAAGTACATAATATATGTAAATTTAACTAAAATGATATATAATATGTGTTATATAAATGAAAAAAAAAGAATATTTAAATGAAAAATAAGATTACAAATTAAGTTTGATTCAAAATTAACTTGAAATAAAATAAATTTTAGTTGACTTAAATTAAACTTGACTAAAACTTAAATTTTTTGAATTTTAATTGAGGCAAACTCGCTCGAACTCTACTCATTATTGACTCTATTAGTGATGGTGCTTGAACCTGAGATCTACTGGTATTCAGACAAATTCTTTCCCACTAAACTAGGAGAGTACTACAGAATATATAATAGGATTAATCCTCTAAATTTGTAATATGTTGAATTTTCTTTTTTTGTATATATAGAATTTGTAAATCCCTAGTTTTCTTGTAATGCCTGTTGTCGAAAAGAGCAAAAAGTGATTATCGAGTGATATCTTAAGAAAAAAGAAACACAGTGGTAAAGTGCGACTTCTTGTAGACTTCTAGGTCAATAAATAGTGGTAAAAGGAATGAATTATCCAACATCAAAAAGAAAAAGAGATTTTGAGCAGTACAAGTAGATAACATAATTTTAAATGATAGATGTGCCTTTTGAAGCAAAATAGTAAGACTAATGATTAGAAACTCTATAGTTAAATATGCTTGAGCCAAAATAGTAATGAGATGGGTGACCTTACAGGAAAGCTGCTCAATTACACAGCTCCCTAAATTCAAAATAGATAATACATCAATATTTGAATCACAGGTTGTTATAATTCTTCATGTATCAAACTTAGGGGTGGCAAAATGGGTCGACGGGTCGGGTTCGGGTCGAACCCGAATCTGACCCAACCCGAATAGCCTCAACCCGAACCCGACCCATTTATTAAATGGGTCAAAATTCATGACCCGAACCCGACCCGATTAATAAATGGGTCGGGTTGGCGGGTCGACCCGACCCGTTTATAGAGTATTTTTTGATAAATGCCCAACCCGAACCCTACCCGACCCGATTATGCCCAACCCGAACCCGACTCGTTTAATAAATGGGTCAAAATTCATGACCCTTACCCGAAATTTGCGGGTCGGGTTCGGATCGGGTTCACGGATCGGATTATATATTGCCACCCCTAATCAAACTGAGTTTTTTATATGAATATTAAACCCATGCCGAATAAAGTTGTTGTGAGAATTAAACAAAATTTGCCATTCATGCTCATTTTAATATAATGACATGAATATTTGATGGTTGTCAAAATGTAATAATATTCTAGATTATTTGAATTTAGATATCAGTTTTGGTTTTGGGACATTCTCATTAACTTTTGGGATGTAATTTTGGCAATTTTTTGGGTAAGTTTTAAACATTTTAGATAACATTTCGGCCCCGTTTGTTTGGCCGTTGAAAATTAATTTGGTTTAATTTTAATCAGGCATATCACATCACATTTAAAATTTAATATTAAAAATTAACTTTATTTCACATCCTACACACATTACTAAAATAATAACTAACTTATATTACATCCCTCACATATCTCAACATAATAACTAACTTTATAGCACATCCCTCAGACATCCCAACATAATAACTAACTTTATTTCACGTCATTCATAACTTTCAATAAAAAAATATCTCTATCCAAATTTAATTTTAACCTTGTTAAATTTAACCTTACAAATAAACAGACCCGAACTCAAGTTTTAACCATAACTATATTAAATGTTAATAATTCTTTGTCATTGTTAAATATTTTTCTCTAAATATTGTTTAAAACAATAGAAACCAAACCAAAAATGCCTTGCTATAAATTAAACATGAAAAATGTTAAGAGAATGAAATTCATATATTGCCATTTTAAGTTGGAGATGTAAATTATTGTTTGATTATTTTATATAAAAGGACATTTACATGGTGAATACAAAAATTAAGCTAATTTTCAGAGTTCACCATAAATCTCAAAATATTACAGATATTATATCTAAAACAGCTATTTTTTCATTTTTCACATCCAGCAGTAAATTCTATCAGAAAATTTAACCATAGTTAAATCTCAATAAAATCTCAGCTATTGATCGCATTGGTTTAACCATCGACTTTCATGTTAGGGTATCGCGGAGCTGCATTGGTTCCAGCGACAATGTATTCACGCGAGCATCACTCAGATGCTTGCATCTTCTTCTTACGCAGGCATCGCGAGCGGGCATCAGACCTTTTTGAAGCTGACGACAACAGAACTCTGAAGCTGCAGATGAGGTAATTTCATATCCATCATTACTCTCTGAGTGATGCTAGCGTGAATGCACGGCTGCCGAAACCAAAGCAGCTCTGTGATGTCCTAACATGAAGGTCGATAGTTAAACGATGCGATCAATGACTGAGATTTTATTGAGATTTAATTATGGTTAAATCTTCTGATAAATGAATGTGAAAAATGAAAAAATAGCTTTTTTAGATGTGATATTTGTAATGTTTTGAGATTTATGGTGAACTCCGTAAATTAGCTTAATTTTTGTGTCCACCATGTAAATGTCCCTTATATAAATTAAATTAGGATAAGCTAAAAAAAAGTTAGGCTTGAACTTTAAATATACAAATCAAATCTCCATCGAATTAAAAAAGTTTGGTAATTATTAAATCATGCCCAAATATATATAAAAAAAAAAAGAAAACGAAAAAAAATAAAAGAGCTATATTTTCATATTTGCTGCAATTTGAATAAACTCAAGTGGCGAGAGAGTAATAAAAAAGAGATTCATGCCAAAATCCACGATTTTAGGATCAAAGTGAATAATTAGGACCTAAATATAATAATTGATGAATACTTAATTGTAATTGATCAGTAGAGACAAAGTTAACACAAAAAATATGTAGTATACATAGGGGCCTTCGTTATAATTTTCATTGAAGCATAAAAGAATATTTCCTGTTTGGCATGAGGACCAAATTNTTATTATGTGAAGTAAAATAATATTTTTTTTATATTAGAATTTGTATAGAATGATTAAAAAATTTTATTTATTATTATTATTATTTTTTTTTTAAATTAGTATTATTTTGGGCCTGATTTGGTCCTGATTTGGTCCTAATTAATATTTATTTTGCATAAGACTGTAAAATATATAGGATGTAAATGCAATTTTGCCATAAAAGGTTCTTTGTTCTGTACATTTTTCTCTAAAAATCAGTTAAACTCTTCGCTTAATTGTTGCGGGTGCGCGCACACACACATATATATAATTTTTTGGATATTTGACAAACTTTTCTGATTATTTTGAAGTCCTTGAAATGTATTATTTTGAACTTAAAAAAAATATTAGAGAACCTTTTGTGCAATTACACAATATTCAACCCATAACTCAAAAGTTTGTTATCCAAAAATGTCAAATTGAGTCCAAAATATCTTCATTTGCTACATTGAAAATTTATTTTATTTTTATGTATGTTTATTCATCTTATTTTATTAATTTTATTTTAATTTGGATTTAAAAATAATGATTTATTGAAGTTTAAATTTGTTCTGAAATTATTCTGGACTTAGACGGAAGGATCTGGAGGACAGTTAGATGGCGTTCTGATTTTCTTTGCCTAAATGCAAGAATGAAGAAAAATCTAGGGACCATTCTGTAATGCTTTGGTGGCAGTGGCACTGCGATCCAACGATCCAACTCTGGATCCAAACTAGAGGGGACAATATATGACCCGACCTGTGAACCCGATGCTCAAATTTCAAGTATGGGTCATAAATTTTGACCCGTTTATTAAAAGGGTTTGGCTCGTGTTGGGCATAATCTGGTAGAGTAGGATTTGGGTTTGGCATTTATCAAAAAAATACTCTATAAATACTCTATAAGTGGGTCGGGTTCAGGTCATGGATTTTGACCCATTTCATAAATGGGTCGGGTTCGGGTTGAGGCTATTCAGGTCGGTTGGATTCGGGTTCGACCTGAACCCGACCCGCCGACCTATTTTGCTACCCCTAATCCAAACTTTCTAGTGCCTTAGCATAGAGATATTATCGTTGAACAGATTATAAATATTTTACTTTCATTCTATTTTTATAAGATTACACATATATCGTGTAACATAAATGTACAGTCGACTTTTTGGCTTATTATACTATGTTAATCGAACTCTAGCTAGTTTAGTACTTAGGCCCATCACCACCGCATAGTTAACTCACACCATCGCTCATGCACACAAGGCAAATTTTTTTTTGAATTAAATTTAGGACGAGAGGCAATAATATTACAAAAATTAAAAGAAATTTTGAAAAAATAATGTTATATTTGCAAACAAACAGATTTGAAACATATAAATTAGGTAGATCCCAATGACATGAAAAACTACTTTTAATAAATTTGTAAATAGTATATACTTGTGAAACCCATTTATAATAGTTATTGCAATATCTATAATGAGTTGTTATAACTATATAAATCGTGATATTAATTAAATATATAAATGCATGCTATTTTAGATTATTTATAATTATGTATTTTAAATATATAATTAAGGTAAAAAATACAAGCTAGCTAGCGATTAAGAGTAAGATTGACTATATTAGGAAGATAATAAGAAGAAATAAAGAGTTTAGAATGAAACAGGAAAGGAGAGATTCCGTCAGGGTCTTCTTTGAAAGGAACGGAGGACCGTTGGGAATAGCTGTTGTTTGCTTTAAGGAAAAGTACTCAACTGAAAAGGGCTAGTCAAACAGAGCTTAGGGGCCTTGAGCGAATAACAGATGAACAATATTTTGTTAGCTAAGAAGCTTTCTTTGTGAAGGTTGGAACCTAATTCTCTTCACCATAAATGAGATTTTTTATAATAAAAATGGTAGTGAGTGCGAGTAGATGGGAGCACAATTAATTTGAATATACATGTATAAATATAGTCGCATATTATTTATTTATTTTGCTTGTTTGTGTTTGAATTTAAGGATAATATAGAGTTAGGACTATTAAATTATAATTGCATGTGTTTTCTTGCTAATTAAATATTAATTTGTCAACAATTCATTAATTGCATGCGTCTACTTAATTTATGCATGTGATCAAATATTTGTCAATGACATTTATTATTAGAGATGAGTGAAAAAACTCTAAATACTAAATTAAAAAAAAATAATTTACTTCAACTAATATAGAGTAACATGTTATGGCTTCGGCTTTTGCGACTTGTTATACTGTTAGCGCATGCATGTTTTTGTAAATTGATATTTGATGTGTTATTTAATCTGATGGATGAGTTATTTGATTGATATGTTTTGAACCAGCTGATTGATGTATTATTTGATAGACGGTCAAAAAATGTTACATACATAAGAATCACGTGAAAATCTAAATTAAAAAGAAATTTTTATATAGCGGCTGATTAAAATGAATATTGTTATAATTAAACTTTAATTACCACTTGCACTGGTTGATCTAGCTAGTCAAGTATTGTAAAAATCATCTTAAACTGATATTGTTCTTATAATTAATTATAAACTGCTATATTTGATCAAAAATATTTTACATTGATTAATTTAGATTAGTCAACCGTTGTAAAATATAAATATTTTGCTAGAGTTTACAATTGCATTACAAAGATTGTGACTTTTATAATTTGCAGTTACTTATTTATATACACATGCATCGATCATGATTTTATGATACTTTTAATCGTTATAAAAGGCATTTACTGTACCAGTGAATTAAAACATTTGCGCTGTCATAATATATAATTGGAATTTTAAAACAACCACATACTGCAACTTTATAATAAGATACAACACTTGTTGAAAGGGCAGCCGACGTTATCTGGATTATTGCCCGACACAAACTTCGCAAACAAAAGTAAATTATAACACGCTAGTAACTGAGTAAATAGGCTTATAGCTACGAGTCTGAAGTTTGCAGTCCATTGCACTTGGTCTTACGATTTTTCGATCGATATGTTTAGATACCCGAAGTTGTAACTATTTTGATTTTTTTTTGTCACTGAACTAAATGCATGACAACTTTATTTTAAGATTATTAATTATTCTTCATGTCAATTAATGAAAGGACTGATCATCATAATGGAAATTGTTAATATTTCAGTGAACTGCAGAATGCATATGACTGTGATCACCATCAAGTCACAGATCATATTTGACAATCCGAACCCAGAAATATTAACTATTTTTTTCAAGTCCTTTCATGATTAAATCATGGACCGGAATACAATGGACGTTAAACTTCAGTGACCTAATTAATTATATTATCAATCAAAGCAACCGCAGAACAGCAGAGCTGGCGGCAAGCAATGGCCACTGTTAAACAGTTCACTCTGGCAAGTTTCATTGCACTGCGCGTCATCACATGCTGCTCTCACGTCGTGCACTGGCGCCGCCACCGCCTGATCCGCCGCCACCTCCTGATCCGCCGTCAGCTCCCTCACGAGCCTCATCCCGTCTAAACTCAAGTTTAGTACATATATGAATTAAGCTAAATAGCACTTAATATTTATATCGATATAGTTGGGATGAAATAAAAATATTTGAACAAAAAGTAAGAACATGTGACCAATTTTTTTTGAAGAAACACGCGTGATAAGAATTCTATGAAAATAAATTTCACGAAGACATAAATTTCTAGTAAGAAAATCAAAAGACTTAATTATAATATTATTGTGACCTGGTATAATTTCATGAGAGAAGGATGTATGCATGCATGCACTATCTAGCAATATTATATAAAGAACATATAAATTTTTAATTAAATATGCTTCATATATATCATTTTTGTTACCTTAGTTAGTACTGAAATATTTATTTGGTTGGTTAATTTTAATCAGATGTTAACAAAATTATTTGTTATTTTATGTATCATCATTTCATATTATCATGTTCAACTGAAATTAAGAGCTATGACTGTTTGCTTTAAATTGATTAATTTTTCTTCATATTATTTAAATTTATTTTGATTGAATATTTCGACTTTTTATAAAATCCTAATTGCTAAAAGTAATTCATGCCTATTTAATTTGAAATATATTATTGAAAATGAAATAACAACAATAATTACAACTAAGATTTTGTTTCACTAAGTCTATTGACTACATAAATTTTTTATTTCTATTATATTCTACTAGACAAAATTTTTTAATTTAACTCCAAATATATATATAAAATTATTCTTTATATTTTTTGTTATATTTTTTTTTTTTTACATGAGCAAGATTCATTAACAGTCTAACTCTTCTTACTTGAACTTCTATTACCTTATAATTTATAAGTTAAAATTATCTAAGTTAAACTTCTTTGAATTTTTTTTCATTTAAAGTTACTCCCATTTTCTTTTTTGGAATTATACTAATTTCTCATCATGTCATTCATATATATATTTTTATTTTGTAAGTCAGCATGCAATTATTATTGAACGTGAAACTAATTATCAATGTACACAAAAATATAATTGGGATAATTTACTACCTGAGGCCTGAAGAATGAGCATGATGAGGAGGAGAGCTGGGAAAATTCTCTTGGAGAAATCCATTGCTTATTACCACAAATATTAGAGAGACTAATCAGAGAAGTATTAGTCTAAATTAACTAGAAATTAAGCTTGATCCATAGCTTAATTGCCTCTTTGGGGTGCTATTTATACTCTGAAAATTAGTAAGTTTTGCAGTGCTCTACCTTCCTAGTGTCCATCTTTTGACTTATTCAAAGGACATATTAATTAAATACTCCTCTGAAATATTTTTCATGATTATAACTTTGATTAATTTATTCAAACAACTAGCTTAGTTCGTCAAGGAGATAACATATATATAT
>JAEMOT010002567.1:21827-35384 GCA_019297695.1 Apostasia ramifera | reverse complement strand
ATATATATAATTTGGCTTAACTTCAAAAAATGAAATAAAATATGTACACAGCAAAATTATTTTATTCAGAATTTGGGAAAGATATGAATATAACATCCAAATGTATCTGCAAGTTAAACTGTATGATGTTTAAATTTTCACAATCAATCATATTTGCTCAATATCAATATTAATTATTAATGTTACTGTTGATATATATGACAATTATTACTTACAAATAATCAAACCCTACTTGAGTGCTAATTAATCCCATCACCACCACATATTTAACTCAAAATCAAGACCAAAATATTACTATTAAAAAAAATAAAATAATAAATAAATTTTTATTATATTTTACATAAATTTTAATAAAAAAAATATTATTTTATTTCATATTCTAAACTAAAATACTAGGATCAAGTATTTTAATTTTATTAAAATAATTAAATACGTTAAAAAAATATTATATTAAAATTTGTGTAAAATATAATAAAAATTTATTTATTTATTATTTTTTTTTTTTTAAAATTAGTACTATTTTGGGCGCTAAACTGAGCTTTAGAGTAAAATTTTCTTAAATTCAAATTAAATAATATGAGCAAAAATGAATTTGAACATATAAGTAGGGTAGATCTAAAAGACACATAAAAAAAGAATATTTTTAATAAATATATTAGTTACACGTAACATATGATGGAAAATTTACTTTATAATTAAATGGTAATAACATAGGAGTTAAATCGATTCTTTCTTTTTCTAGTAATAATAACGCTATAAATTTTCGTAAAAAACTCTAAAGAAATCAATAAAAATTTTATTATTTTGAAGTCAATTAAAATTTCTATAATAGTAATATATATGACACAAATAAAATTAATATATTTACATAGATTCCTACAGATCTTTCTCCAAAATAAAAATAAAAAATGATGCTAGCAGATCGACAAGAAATATCTAATTTTGAAATAGTAAAATAAAATAATTCTTATTAAAGAATGATTAATTTGGCTTTGTCAAATTTAATTATTGCCATGAACTAGGTCATAATTGAATTAATATTCATTAACAAAATGAATTCAATTTTAATTCTACACAGAAATAAATATATACATATCATAAAAAAAAACTAAGTTATTGTTGCATCTGGATCCACGCTCCATCATCTGGACCGCATACGTGGAAGCTTACGTAGCATCAACGGCACCAGTACTCGACATCGAACAGCAAGGGCCAGAGAGTGGCCCCCCCTGCAGACATTGATGGCCTGTCATTAGAGCTGAAGTCCATTCTGCTGAAATAACTCTACAGAGTAGACCAGGATATAAATACCTCACTGTAACGGAAAAAGCCAGAGAGGCTGGACCCAAGAAAATACTTCTACCCTAAAATTCACTCAGCTTCCTTACTGTAACCCCAAAAAAGAGTGATTCTAGTGATTTTTAAAAGCCTCCCTGAAAGGAACCGTGGTTTTTTCGCTCAGCCGATTTTCCACGTAAAAAATCTAATTGTTTCTCATCTTAACAGTTATTTAAAAATCAAACACTAAGAATTCAGAAAATTTGAATTTCTAAGTACACAATAAACTCTAAAGTGGTTCAATTGATAAATTTGTGACATTTTGCGTTATTTATAATCATATTTATGACATAATCTCACGTATATAATATGATGGAGAAAAAGGAGGTGATATAAAAAATTAATTTTTATGTAAATAAATATTTTAAGACGTATTAAATAAAAGCAGTCAATTTTTTTTTTATGATATTGATGTTAAATAAATAATTATTCAAAACATTTAATTGTTGTTATCTGACTTTTTGGTGAAGGATGCTGCAGTTGGCATCTATTGAAAAGTTAATTAAAAGGGTAAATATCGTGAGGCTCCTTGAGATTTTGAATAGTTTCATAATTTTAAAAACTCTTCTAATATTAATATTTTAATTAAATATTTTTTTTTAAACTTCATATTTTTTTATATCTTTTAAATAATTAAATATTTAAATATAAATGTAGAGGTATTGTCCGCTTTGATTTTAGAAAAACTGCGTGTTATTCCAGCCCAAATACGTTCAGCTATGGAATTTTTCATTATTAGCCTCACGATTTTACCCTAAAAGACGTCTCTATCATTTGAGATTATGTTATCTGCTTATACAGCTGAGAATATCCCTCTTTTTTTCGATGTGAGATGATTTATTTTTTTGCCCCTCTCACCACTCATTATTCAGCCTAGATGCCTATTAAAAGTCGCACTCTACACCAATAATTTCCCTTTCTTAGGACATCACCCGGCGAATTCTTCTCGCCCTCTTCGGCCACGGGCGTCACAAGCCCACCAACTTCCACCTAGTTCATCCTCGAACTACATCGTATTGCGGAGGATCGGCTCTGATACCATATTGTAATATCCCGTAATCCCAATATAAAGGTATTGTTCGCTTTGGCTTCAAAAAAATTTCATAGTTGAGTGTACATGGGATGGATCAGCACTGGGATGGGTGACTCCTAGAAGTGCTCAAGTCATGTAGTTTTCCTAAAATCAAAGCGTTTAATATATATATATATATATTAAGATCACGAGATATTACAATAAAATAATAAAAAATACTTTTATTCTCCCAACTTTTACCTCAACGTGGGCCGGCATCACTGATATCCCGTTGAACGCAAGCCACCTGCATGGGCGATATTGTGCACTTGTGCAGGAGGCTTGCGTTCAACGGCTTGCCTGCGCGCTCCAGCAACTTGGGGGTGGAGACGTCCTCGGTGGCCAATGTGCATAGGCCACCTACATGTGGCCAAGCGCCGGGAGGGCGCCGCACTTGGGACCTTGCGCGTGGGCACAACGACACCCATGCAAACATGCATCATCTGTGCAACGGTGGTCCCTCAAGATGCCATCCCAACCTGAAATGAGAAGCAGAAAAGTAATGGTATTTTTGTTATTTAGGTTTAATTATTTAATTTAAATATAAATTTTATTCAAAAGTATAAAAATATTAAATTAAGTGAAAAAAAACTACTTAATTATATGATTTTTAAAATAGTAAATCTACTTAATATTAGACTCAAACCTCAGGACCTGAATTATATTTTCCCTTAAGTAAAATAATCCCACATAAAGTAAGGTTTGGCTTGGTCAAAAGTTTTTATTCTTTTGAAAAAATCATTAATTTAATTTTCATTATCTAATTTTGATTTTGACTAAATTACTTCTCGGTCCCTTAAGTAAGACTTTTGTTTTACCTAGCCTGTAAATTTTCAATAATTTCATTTTAGTCTCAATCCAAGAGAACTTTATTTTAGTTATTCCAAATTTTATGTGTTTTTTCACTTTGAAATTATTTTCTTTGCAAAAATTAGATGTCTGTTAATAAAAATCTAATAATTTTATATATTTAATATTATATATTAGACTTAAAATTCACGTGATAATTACAATATTTATTATATACATGCCTAAGTATAATAATATTTATAAAAAGAATAATAAAAGTTCAAAATAATAAATTTATATATTCTATTAATCTATAAATAGAATAATTCTTTATAATTTGATCAGATCATCGGGTATGTAATTTGATTTTGGCATTAAATCAGACTGGATAACAAACTAATTCTACTGGTTCATGTTGATCCAAGCAGTCCGATCTGATTTTTAAAACCATAAGCAGAACATATAGATTTATATAGTATTTTTGATTATTTTTAATTTTTATTTAATTCATGATCTTGGTCAACTGTCACATTAAGTTTAATTCATGAAATTAAGGCGCTATTTAGCGCGAGAATCAAAATAGCATTAATTTAAATAATAATAATAATAATAATAATAATAATAAATAAGTTTTTTAAATCATTTAATTTCAATATAAAAAGTATTATTTTATTTCACATACTTAATAATTTTCAATAAAAATATCAACTTTATTTCACATCCTAGACCAAAATACTTGAATCGAATATTTTGATTTACGATATAAAATAAAGTTGATATACAAGAAAAAAATTATTTATTTATTTATTATTATTATTATTATTTTAGTGTGGATATGCGCGAAAGGTTAGAATGAAAAATGAATATGTCCGAAAGAAAGTTGGTATTACACCAATTGAAAATAAACTTAGAGAAAGTTGGCTCAGATGATTTGGCCATATATATAAATCGTAGACCGATTGAAGCTCCAGTTAGAAAAAACGAGGTATTGGATCTTGTTCATGTACAAAGAGGAAGAGATAGACCAAAGAAGACTTAGCAAAAAATTATAAGGAGTGATCTTAATTACTTAGACTTAGATAAGAATTTAGTAATTAATAGAGATGATTTGCTATTTAGATGGCATTTAATTTAATTTCTATATTATTTTTAAATTATTATTTATTTATTTATTTTAAAAAAATTAAAAAGTTAATAATACAAAATAAATTTAATCTCACCTTCCTATATTTCATTAATATTTTATATTAATTTTATATTATAAATAAATTTTAATATTAAAAATTATCTTATTTTACGTAATTAATATATAAATTTTAATCTTAAAAATTAATTTTATTTTAGATACTATTAATACTTCAATCAAAATAATAACTTTTTATGATAATATCTAATACAATCTTTAATAATAAAATAAATTCATTTCACATCATAATATTAAAATAAAATTTTTTATTTAAAAAAATATAATACTTCTTCAAAATATGTGAGATGAAGATCACTTACAAATTTTTAAGTTACCTTGAAATTTACATTTTTATATATTGAAAAAATTAGTTACGAATAATGGGTTGAATTCGAATAGGATCAGCCTTAGTGCAAATCTAATTGAATAACATTCGAATTAAATCAAAAGCTGGATTGGATTGGAGTTAATGATCTAAATCCAATCCATGATCACGACATAGATGTGTTGTTCTTCTTACTTCTGGGATATGACTGGAGAAACCTCACGCTTCGATCCTCTCAGTTTTAAGGTTGGTTACTGTTTCACTGTTTTGTTTAAAGCCATGTAATCTCATTTGTACTACACAAATTCTTAATGCTTTTTCTGTAAATTGTGTTCTTAGTATTGACACTTATTGCTTCTTGTTGCTTGTGGGTTGTGAGTTTCTAGTCTCTGATTTTTGCTAAGTTTAACATTTCTTATTTCCCAATTGAATCCTTGCTCCAGTTTTGTGTGGTTTATAGCAAGAAAATCCTAATCTCTGCTCCTTAAGTATCATTCATGGTTTGAGTTACAGTTTCTCTGCTTGGGTTGAACTCATGTTTATTACATGCATCTTTCTGTTCCTTGAACAGCTCTTGAAACTGTCGCTAGTTGATTCATCATCTTTTTGCTTTACGATGGCCCTTCTCAACTATACACAGTTCTTTCAGCAATTGCAACTCTTATGAAGCATGATGCTTCTTTTTCTCTTTTTTCACTGTCTTTTATGATTATGTGATTAGCACTGCTAAAGCTGTCAAAGTTGCAAGAACATTGGCTTTGAAAAAAAGCTTACCAATAAGCATTTTGATTTTTATTTATCTAATGTGCTTTTCTGCTTGTCTCATGGGTTCAACTTAACTACCTTCAGATTCTCCAGGGTGGCTTTGATCTCCAGGAGCTCCTGCTGCTGCTTTCCTCATAGCAGGAGGCCGAAAATTGCAGGAAAACTGACTGCAGTGAGGATCGTTTACTACATTTAGCTTTTGCGTTTGATCTGTCTGTTAGGATTGATCATCCTATTTCCAACATAGCAAGTGTTATACTGCTTGAATGCCTATATTTTAAAAAGATGTTATGATATAATTGCTCTAAAACACTAAAAAATTGTGAATTATCACAAAGTACAACTTAGTGGCTCCAGCAATTCTCAATAACAAACATATAACGAGCAATTCATGGTGAAAATGAATTCATAGTATTATTTAAGCACATTTGCACAAGAGTTTATCACTATAAGGTTCAATTCTTCAAGAAAAACACATCTTGTTATCAGTGTCTAAGTGACAGAGAGAATGAAAAATTGAAAATTTAATCAAAATCATAACATCCTTCCTCCATTATATACATTATCTCATTCCGAGATTAAACTAAACAAGAAATAGATACAATCTAAAGGGAAAAATTTCGTAAAAGTTTTGTTCTTTATATCATAGGCACCTACGTCACGAATTAGACTTCTCTTATGCCTCGTTTGGTTCGAAATATTTTTTTAAATAAGAGAAAAAATATTTTACTTTCTAAGTTTAATATCAAGAAATTTTATTTTAATATTGAAAAGTGGACAAGATGTGAAATAAAGTAAGACAGCGAGCCATTGCAACCTATGAAGAAGGCCAGGGTTCATCACCTAAATCTTCTAAGGGCATCCAACAATTATTCTTTCAATCATGCTTTAAAATATCAAAGAGATCTGTAGAACTCATTTCTCCTTCTACCTGTAGCAAAAACTACACAACTATTTTATTTTTTAAGTTTAATAGAAGAGAAATTTATTTTACTATTAGAAAGCATGTAAAATGTGAAATACTTTCAATTCTAATATTCGTATTCGCATTGGATGTGAAATAAAATTAATTTTTATAGTCGAAATTTGTATTGGACAAAAAACTCACTTTGAACCAAACGAGATAGTGTGGTAGAATGTGAGATTGACAAGTATTCTCACAAGAGATTCCAAAAGAATAGTGCATTTATTTCTCGTGCGGTCATAGTTTTTCTCAAATCTAAAATTTTTCACGTGTTCATCTTTCTCATCTATTTTTCTCTGATTCATATTATGTTTTCTCGTTAGCTTGTGATTTCAATCTTATTTATATTGCGTTTATGTGAGATTTATCGTGGGATTGTGTTGCTATGCTAAGTTTGATTCAAAGAAAACATATTTAATTTAATAATATGTGTAAATAATCTTATAAAAAATTATGAAATTTTACTTAAATAATGACATCTAGATATTATGATATCTAAATAATATAATATAATATTAAGATACTACTATAACAAATACCCCTAAATTTCAGGTTCATTGTTCTAATGCTATAAAAAAACAAGCATTCGGATAAATTAAATTTCATTAAAAAAATAGATAATTACGTAAATAACACTCCATACTATCACAATTATATATTTCGCACTTACTTTTTAAATATTATAATATAAACATCGTAATTTTTTAAATATTATATTTTAAAATCTAAAAAAATATGTGGAGTATAATATTTTGTATGTATAGTATTATATTTAAAAATTAGTGTGTAATATATAAATATGGTATTATAAAGTGTTATGTATGTAAATACCCTTAAAAAAGCCTTCTCTTATTTAATAAATCGAGTAATTTAAATGATAATTTATTTCAAATTTCAATCAATTAATAAAAAATATTTGAGAATCGGAAGAAAATACACCTAGGTGGAGATTGTTGATCAAATGATAAACGGAGCAAGAAGAAAGAATGGTTCTTAGGTTCTGCGAGAATAGTACTATAGTATTAATGCTGCTACAATTAAGGTGTGCAAATATACTCGAAGAATTAAAAATAAATTTGAAACTAAACCAAGCTAATCAATTTGATTCGGTTTAGGTTCGGTTTCAAATTTACTAAAATTGAATGATTCGGATAGATTCTTAGTTCTATTATTTAGGTAAACGCAAACCGACCTTAATTAAATTAATTATTGATTATATTTATATATATTGTATGATTACTTGGTTACGGTCTTTTAATGTAATAGTTAATATTTATTATTTTATGTAATATTAAATTCGAACCATAGTATAAGCTGAAAATAAAAATAAAAAGAATTAAGAAGGCAAATTAAATAAACACATAATAATTTATATGTAAAGAAATTCTCTTACAAAATTTGAATAAAATTTTTCAGTAAATTACTTTCAGATTTGGCATATGGAAAGATGAAAGGACTAATTCGAAATAAAATTCTCACCATGAAGAATAAAATGAAATTATTCAAAACTGATGGACTAATAAGAAAACATGTTTAGATCTCAGGATCAATTTGTCATTTACTCCTTTATGATTCAATATCGGCGACCGTTTGCTCTTCCTTGCGGTTCATTGCAGTAAAGAAATAGATGCTCTGTTCATCCGTTCACTCTAAGCATAAGCTCTTCTTCCACTCGATCTGCTATAGAAATCCAACATCAGTAGCTCCTAAAACCTATAACACCCATCACCTTTCTCTCCGCGAAGAACAGATCGAGGATCGAATAGCTTTCCTTCTCCAAAAATGCCCAAACATGAAGCTCCTCCGGCAAATCCACGGCAATTTGCTCAGGAACCCATTCCTCTCCTCTTCTTCTCCTTCCTTCAAATTTTCCATGTCTAAAATTCTTTGCTTCTGTGCCATCTCTCCCTCGGGCGATATCGAGTATGCCCGCCGCCTGTTCGACGTTATTCCCCAACCAAATGTCTTCTCTTGGAACTCCATGATCAGGGGCTTGCACCTCTTCCATAATCAGTCCCGGGAACCCATATCACTCTACAAGCAAATGGTTCTCTCTGGTTTTGCAAACCCAAACAGCTTCACCATTGCCTTTGTCCTGAAAGCCTGCTCAAACATCTCTGCCATTGCTGAAGGTCGACAGCTCCACTGTCATGCCTACAGGTATGGGCTTGATTCGAGTCCTTTTGTTCAGACTGGGCTGCTTAACTTTTATGGTAAATGCGAGGAAATTGCTTCTGCTCGGCATGTTTTTGATGAGATCTCCAACAAGAATTTGTTTGCTTGGAGTGCGATGATAAGTGGGTATGCAAGGATCGGAATGGTGAATGAAGCTTTAAGCCTGTTTAGAGAGATGCAAGAAGTTGGCGTCTCTCCAGATGAGGTGACCATGGTTAGCGTCATCTCGGCTTGCGCAAAGGCTGGAGCTTTGGATTTAGGAAGATGGGTCCATGCATTTGTTGATAGGCAGGGGATAAGAGCTGATTTGGTGTTGAGTACTTCATTGATGGATATGTATGCCAAGTGCGGTTTGATTGGGAAGGCGAAGGAGGTGTTTGATCAGATGCTTGAGAGGGACACTATGGCATGGAGCACAATGATTGTTGGCTTTGCAACTCATGGGCTCGTAAGCGATGCTCTGAAGCTCTTCTCAAGGATGTTGGAATCAAAGGTCTGTGAGAAGCTATATTTTAACTGTCATTCAACTCTTACAAAAAAGATGCTTTGGTTTTTGTTATAGTTTGTTTTCCCCGTACTGTCTCCATGATTCTAGTAAAATTTATGGGCGAAGTCCTATGACTTTTTTTTTTTGGTGTTTAAGCTTGTCATTCTGGTGACCCTAAACTGAGAGGTGATGATGCTGTGACATTAGATTGAAAAATAATCAAACTCTGCTAAATTTTACGTCTTTTAGTTGATATTCCACAATATTAATAATATAGAGAAGGATGCTAATCACAAAATAGAGACGGAATAATCAAACCAATTATGCTAATGTGAGTGGTTACTGAGATATTACATGGCAAAGTTTAGTATAGAGTGGAGATGTCATGTATATATTGATGATTTTTCATAATTGATTGGATTGGACAAGAAATGATTGCACTTAGGAGATAGTTGGTAAAGCAGAGAAGTTAATGTATAAATTGATAACTTGAAGGAGGCTAGTATAAGTTAGTAAAGCAGAGAAGTTAATGTATAAATTGATGATTGGCCATGAATGAGCTGATTGGAGTTCACAGAATAAGCTGATTGGAGAAACTTATTTTTATCATCGACCTTTAGAGGCTCATGCAAATGTGAGGAGATGGTTGAAGTCTCGACAGACAAAAGAAGGGAGAGAAGACGAAAAATGTCCTTGTTTGTGGTCATTAGATGTGGCTCTTTGATTCACTTGCAATTTGAGAGAATACTGCTTTAAACTGTGTTAAATTTGCAAAACTATGTACTTGTTCTCAATTATTTTGGAATTGACTTGCTGTCTATTGTTGTATAAGCTTGTCATTTTGTCAAGAACCTCAAAAAGTTGTATTCATTAAAGGCCGGACCTAACACTGTAAATGAACCGAGTTTAGCCGACTAGTAGTATGTTCAAGCTCATGCTCGTTTATTAAAATCAAGCTCAAGCTTGATTTTGAGCTTGGTTTGAGTTCGCAAACATAAAAACATGTTTGAGCATGGTTAATATGGTTCGCGAACGAGCTCATTAATGTATTCACGAATAGGCTCATATATATCTGAATTCACAAACACGAAAATTATAAATAAGCTTTTATATCAAGGATATTAATGTGCTCATGAACAAACTCATTTTCACGATTTTGATTTTTTTATTAATAAATAAGTTATACTAAAATCTCTAAAAAAATATTATATCGAACTTTATAATCAAACTTGTTTATAAATTTAACACGAACTGCTCACAAATATTAACGAGACGAATGCTAGTTAAAATCATTCTTTTACCTATCAGGCTTTTAAAATTATGTTCAAGCTTGTTTGATAATATTAATAAACCGAGCATGAATGAGCTCTTATTGAGTAGAGCATCAAGATGTTCATCGAATGCTCGCTCATTTACAGCCCTAACTGGACTTCTTCCCTTTTTTCTCTAAAATGAATTCTTTTTTTTTTTGTTAAATATTATGGCATTTATTTTGCAAGGAAGAACTCAAATCGTGATATGGGAATGCAGCACCTTTCAATTTTGAGTTCATCCTTGTTTTCTAACTTTTACAGTCTTCTTTTTCAGGTGGAGCCCAATCATGTAACCTTCCTTGGCGTTCTATCCGCCTGCTCCCATAGTGGTCTTGTAAGTGATGGGCAAAGGTTTTGGGCAACCATGAATGAATTTGGCATTTCACCATTAATGGAACATTATGGATGCATGGTAGATCTTCTCTGTCGAGCTGGCCTTTTTGAGGAAGCGTACTCATTTATCAGTAGAATGCCTGTGCAACCAAATGCTGTAATCTGGAGAACACTTCTCATGGGATGTAAGAAAAGTGGATTTCATGATAAGATAGAGATTATAGCGCGTAATCTCCTTCAGTTAGAACCACTAAATGCAGAGAACTATGTGCTTTTATCGAACATATATGCACTTAATTCCCAGTGGGACAAGGTGAGCTACATGAGGAAGAAGATGAAAGATAGTGGTATTCGAGTTCTTCCGGGCTGCAGCTCCATGGAAATCAATGGTTTTGTGCATGATTTCATTGTTGGTGATGATTCTCATCCAGAGATCAAGCAGATTAGAGTAGTACTGAAGGACATTTCGCAACGGGTTAGACTTTCTGGTCACCTACCATGGATTTCATCAGTTCTGCATGACGTCGATGACGAAGAAAAACAGGATGCTCTTTGTGAGCACAGCGAAAGGCTTGCTATAGCTTTTGGTCTGTTGAAGACTAAGGCGCCCATGGCGATTCGGGTGGTGAAGAACCTTAGATTTTGTAGTGATTGCCATGAAGTGACGAAGATTATAAGCAGGGAATATGAGAGGGAGATTATTGTAAGGGATCGTATCAGATTTCACAAATTCGTAAATGGAAGTTGTTCATGCAATGATTTCTGGTGAATCCTTTTCTCTGATGGAAGAAATTAATTAATCTCAAGTTGACATGGGACAGGCAAGTTCTTACTATTTTGGAGAAAGAACAAATGAAAACAGTGGAATGCAGACAAGCAGAGATTATTCATGGAATGGCTCATACAGGCTAATATTCTTGTAAATTAAATGCTTAATGTGACAATTAAGGGATTCATTAGATTTTTATTGATTGTTGCTAAAGTATGGATTGTTGATTGATTGCTACTGTTGGAAGCGCGGCTTGTTGCCTGAGTTTTTTAGTTTTTTGAGTGCCTTTGAGGCACAGAGTTACAAATGTATTCAAATCTGTAACAAGGCGGTCGATTTTATACCTTTTTTTGCTTACATAGTTGATCTAGGATAAAATAAAGATACATCTCTCTCACCTGATTATTGCATAAATGATCTCCACTGAGGAATGCAGCTATTATGCTTGATGTATTTGTTTTGTTTTTTTGTATTGTTCTAAGTTTTGATTAAGTTTTAGAAAATTTGAAAAATCAAACTGAAGCCTTAAAAATGCTTAGAATCACAAAAGATAGATTTTTAAATTCATAGTCTTACGTGATATCAAATCTCAACTTCGAGATCCAGATGATATTCATCCCAATTGGAATTCAAAATCTATCATCCATTATTTGATTTTTTGTGGAACACAAAACTTCAACTAATATTGAAATACAACACTTTATGAGTTGCTTTGCCCTGTTTGGTGCGAGGACTAAAATCAGGACCAAAATAGTACTACTTTAAAAAAATAATAATAATAATAATAAATAATTTTTTTAATTATTCTACACAAGTTCTAATATAAAAAAAATATTATTTTACTTCACATACTTAATAAATTTTAATAAAAATATCTATTTTATTTCATATTCTAGATCAAAATATTTGAATCGAGTATTTTGGTCTAGGATATAAAATAAAATTAAATTTTTATTGAAAATTATTGAGTATGTGAAGTAAAATAATATTTTTTTATACTAGAATTTGTGTATAATGATTAAAAATTTATTTATTATTATTATTGTTATTTTTTAAATTAGTACCATTTTGGTTCTGATTTTGATCCTCGAGCCAAACAGGGCCTTTAAAGTATTAAACCTACCATTTTCATTTTAAAAATTTAAATTGTATTTCAAAACATAATTCCTTATGAAAATCATCTCTTTTAAAAACCATTTAATTGAACAGTGCCTAAGTTTTGGTTCAAAAAAATAGAAGTAAATAACTAGATTCATGGAAAATGATATCATGCATTTTTTATATATATCTTTAATAGAGATCAATACCAAATGAAAATTAATAGAGTATTTTTTTATGGCGATCAATATTCACTAGAGTTTTTTCTTTATAGCAAATATTCTCTAGAATTTTTTTTTTTTCGATAGTAAATACTCTCTAGAGTTAAAAAATAGAATACTTCTGTGGTAGCCTTATAGTCGAGCAATTATGTACAAAGCTAATAAATTAAATTTACAAGATTTTTTATCAATTTGAAATCGTTTAAAGTTTGTTTAGCTTTTCATATATAATAGATATTCAACTTAAAATTAACATAAAAAATCACACTTTAAGCTCAAACTTGAACAAATGCAACCTCAACCATGAGCAGCACTGAATAGAACAATCTCAAACTGATATTTGATTAAAAAATGAGTCAAATAATGAATTAAAATTTAAAAGAATTCTATTCAAAATTATTTTTAAAATAATTTTAAAATAAATATGATCTAAATCAAACTCAGAAGTATATATGAAGTATTAAAAATTAGGGAAATCAGTTGCTATATTGTTTGGGGAAATTGGTTGGAAAAAAGTGATTGACAAACAAATTTGTGATTTTTTATATAAAAATAAAAATAATTAGTAATGCTGATAATAATTACACAGGGTATAAAATAAAATCTTTTTTTATTTATCAAAATCTGTTTAAAATGTAATATAAAATGAGCTTTTTTATGCTAAAATTTATGTATAATAGAATAAAAAATAATTTTTTATTATTATCGTTAAATTGTAGGGA
>JAEMOT010002567.1:780-21790 GCA_019297695.1 Apostasia ramifera | reverse complement strand
AAATTGATGTGTTTACAGTAAAAAATAAAAATATATATTAGAATTTAAATATTAATGAATTTAAATATTTTAATTTATATATGATATTATAAAGTATATGAAATATATGAAATATGTGAAATGCGCAAAATTTAAATGAATATGGTATAATAGTGGTAATATTTATGAATTGATGATGAAATACATAATTTTATGTAAATTTCATGTCCTGTATGTAAAAATCCCTAAATTGTAATGGTCTACCAAAGGCCCTAATTTTTTTTACTTGAAAGCAAGGATGTTCCCTTTAAAAAATAAACATTTACGCAAAAATTTCGATATATTATATTACATACATTCTTTCATAAAACCTATGGCCCGTTTATTTGCCCATTTAAAATTAACCTGATTTAATTTTAACCAAACATATCACATTATACATAAAATTTAATATTAAAAATTAACTTTATTTCACATCTTACACACATTATTAAAATAATAACTAACTTATATCACATCCTGACATATCCTAATATAATAACTAACTTTATATCACATCTCTCACATACCCCAACATAATAATTAACTTTAATTCACATTATTCACAATTTTTAATAAAAAAATATTTCTATTTAAATTTAATTTTAACCTTATTAAATTTAACCTTACAAACAAACTGACTCTATATAATTCTATATAATTCTGCATTATATGTAAAAATATCTTTTATATATATATATATATATATATATATATATTTCATTACACAATTTTTAATATAAAAATTTATTTACATTACATCTTATATAATTCTTAATAAAGCAATTAAATTTATTTCATATTTTATATATTTTATAATATATTTAATTATAAATTTCAACATACACATTTTTAAAAAAATCATATATATTTTCATTTATAAGTTTTTCTCTAATCAAACATTTAAGCCCATTTTAATTAGAAGGCATTTTAACTATAATCATAACCAAAATAATCTCGAGCTATTTTATTAAAAAAATTTCTTTTTTATCTTCAATACATAAATTTTAATATAAAAAATTTACTTTATACCATATTTTACATAATTTTTAATACATTATACTTTATTTTTTTTAAAAAATGATTAAAAGCCATTTTAATCATAGCTTAGCATCTAACCAAACAGGACCTTAATGGTCTCATTTGGCATCATCCCAAAAAAAAATATTTTATTTTATAGAATTAAAAAAAAAATTATTTTAATATTAAGAAGTGCGTAGAATATAAAATAAAATTAATTTTTAAAGTTAAAATTTATGATAGATATGAAATAAAATTATTAAAATTTATGATAAATATAAAATATTAATAAAATATTAAATTTGATTTTTTTTAGATGGTGCTAAACAAGAGCAATCTATCTGATATTGATGAGTTCTCACTCCAATGTATTGCAAAAAAAGTTCTCACTCCAATGTATTGCAAAAAAAAAAAAAAAAAGTTTGTCAAAAAAAACCAAGACAAATTAAATAACTCTGGATTCTTATAGTAGAAACTACATGCTTTATTATCCAAAAAAAAAGAGAAAGTATACGTTCAAATACCAGACAAGAACAGTTGTCTCCTGAGCACACCATGAAAAATTAGCGAAGATCTTGCTCATAAAATATGGAGGATATTGGTGCCCTAGAAGCCTATCAAAAACTACACATTATTCGAGCCCGAGGCTCCAGCTGTGACGCCCGTGGCTTAAGAAGGCGGGAAGTGATTACCAGATGATGTCCTAAGAGAAAGAAATCACTGAGGTAAAGTGCAGCTTCTGACAGACTTTTAGGCCGATAAAAAATGGTGAGAGGGTGACAAGAATGAATTGTCCCACATCGTAAAGAAGGGAAACCCTAAGCTGTATAAGTAGATAACGTAATTTCAATGATAGAGGTGCATTTTGGGAAAAAAACTATGAGACTAATGATGAAAAACTCTATAGTTAAGTGCTTGAACTGGAGTAGTATTGAGATGGGTGATCTCCTAGGAAATACTCAAGCATGCAGTTCCCTAAAAATCAAAGTAGACAATACCTCTATATTGGAATCACGAGATATTACACCAGCAATCAACCTACCTTTATTGGATCAGACCATTACCGTTATATCTCTTTAAGAATATTTGAACTTTTATCTTCTAATATGTGCATGTTTCAATCACTATTTCCCCCTAATAAAACATATCTTAAACCAAGAAAAATTTCATTACGCTCAGACTTGAAAATCTCAGCACATTAAAACGTCTCAGATTCATTGCCAAAATGATCGCTCACTATTTTGAAGAAAAAAAAACATGAGAATCTCTATCAAGCCTGCAGCTCGAACTGTGAGAAGATCAGAGAGAGCTCACTACCGAATCTGAGCTCAAAGATCAACAGACTTACCAGAAATGGCTGCCAGGAATGGCTTAATTTGCACCGACTTTGTTCTCAGTTTTTTGCATTGATCACTATCTGCTCCGAAGTTTCCGAACCTCCTGATGTATGGGATGGAAGAGAACCGTCGAAATATATCTCTCTCCAAAGCTGGGGAAAATAACCTGCATAGATCATCACTTGTCACCAAGCTGAAGCTATTACACGAAATTTGGAAGGAAGATTGCTTAAATTATAGGATGTTTAACCCAATGTTGGTGGGATTGGTTTGATTGGAGCGTAAAAAGCCATCAAATTTCTCTAAAAAACTTCCAGCAATATTTATATTTATTTCAAGTCTGAGATGTAATGTGAACACATAGGCTCTTAAATAAAAATAAACTAAGGGGACATGCGATGCAATCTAGGTGATAGTGTTGCCTAAATATCAATATTATTTAGATATCTACTAACCTATAAACTATTATATATTTGATTCAAAGTTATTCTAATAAAAATTGATAATACTATTAATTCATTTTTATTATCCCCAAGCTTCTCTTCCTTAAAAAATTATTCTACCACAAACAGCTTTGAATAACATCTAGATGTCATTTTAGAGAAGTCATTTTATAATTTTTTTTCAATGTTATCTATTTATTTATTTTTAGTAATATTTTTCAATGTTATTTAAACATGTCATGAAACCAAATTTTTTTTAATAAATAATATAACATAATATCATAATAACATTGAAGCAAAACCCCTAAACCTCATTAAACAATTACATGGGTTACACTATAAATAGTTTTATTTACATATAAAACACTTGATTATCATTATTAACATATCGCACACATTATATCGATGCAAAATACATTTTTCTACATTCTTTATTAGTATCACCATCGTTTCAGAAAATATAGAGATTGTGTTATATCACATTCATAGTGCAAGAGAAAAGAGGAATAATAACATGGATAGTAATCAAACAGTAATCATGCTGTCACTTTAGGATGTACAAAGTGTAAATATTAAAAATTAAATATTTAATATGTAAATAAGATAGTTTAAGGTGCTACGGTTGTGATTTTCCCTATCTAATTCTAGTTTGATTTCAGTCATTTTGATAGATCTGACTGCTATTGGATGGTTTTGAACTTTTGATTCAAGCTAAATGCTTTAGATTGAATTCAGCCTGAATTGAAAATATGCAAAGCTTTGATCAATGGTTGCATGAATGTTACATATGGATGTAGAAGTTTCAACCTAACCCAAGCAAGGTTTGGATCACAATTTTTTGTCCGTCGAAAATGAAATTAGCTTTTATATTGAAAGGTTGTAGCATACAAGGCTAGGATTGAATCACCTTGACCTAAATTTTACTCAAGGTCAGATTTGATCAGATTTGGTGTTTGACCACAATTGAGTTTGATTGAAGTTCAAATTCGTACTGAATGCAACCCAAACTGAAGCATTTCGCGAACTTCTATATTAGCTCAGGGCAATTTTCTCAGTGCAATAAAGATTGCTGTTACTTCTATATTTAGAAATCCAGCAACTGAGATGATAAATCCTAACGAACAGATTAAAAGCAAAAGCCTAAAATAGTAAATGCTCCTCACGGCAATCAGTTTTCCTGCATTTCCCAGCCTTCTTGCCACATGTATGGCAGCGGCTGCAGCTGCTCCTGAAGAAATACCAACCTGAAAATTTTGAAGGCTGTTATGCTGAACAGGGAGAAATATAATCTGCATTACAGAAATAAGAAACTAAACATGCTTACTAGCAAGCCTTCTTTCAAAGCCAACGTTCTTGCGACTTCGACAGCTTCAGCAGTGCTAATCTAATAGTTCCAAGATGAAAAGAAAATCACACAGAAAAAACAATTTAGTCTTCCACCATGATCATAACAGGTAAAGTAAAAAAGGGAAACAGTATTCGTTCAAAAAAATTGACAAGGAACAACATAAAGCAGCAATGATGATAAATTAGCAGGCATTCAAGCATCAACGTGTTATCACATATTCCTTCCACCTGCAAGCATGCAACGTAAGTTTCTTTTGTTCAATGGTGACAATTTCAAGAGCTGTTCATGCAACATATAGATCAACCATAGAGCTCTTACAGAGAATAAGCACCTTTCAATGTCAAGCAAGCAATTATGTTTGAAGCTCAAAAGTCATTCTACATTCACTCACCTATTTGTTTGCAAAAGTTAATTTTAACAAAATTAAAATAAAACTTGGATGAATATATTTTTATTGAAAGTTGTGAATGATGTGAAATAAAATTAGTTATTATGTTGGGAAGTGTGAGAGATGTGATATAAATTAATTATTATTTTGGTAAATGTGTAGAATGTGAAATAAAATTATTTTTTTTATTTTGAATTATATGTATGATGTAAAATATACTTAATTTTTAGTATTAAATTTTATGTGTGATGTAACATGCCTAGTTAAGTAATTTTAACCTGGCTAAACAAACAGTCTTTAAATTTAACTCAATTTGAAATCAACTCAATATTCTTATCGACTCACTCTAAATGAATTGATCCACCTAAAAATCCACCAACACCTTAAAATTCACCTACACCTATATATATAAGTTATGTAATGTGGATATATATATGTTATAGATTGAAAATAAAGATTATACACATTACTTTAAATTTAAGTAACGTATCATGTATATGATTTTCTGAAATGTAGCACGAATCAGTTCGAAACTGAATGATTTTTAATTTGCTTAAATCAAACTTGAGTCAAAGTTAAAAACTTTGATTTTAAGAGTCAACTCACTCGAACTCGACTCGTTCCCATACCTATTTCCAATGACATTATATCAGCAGACTTCCAATCAAGGTGATTAGCATTCCTCCTGCAATTGTCCTCAGGTCGTTTTTCCACACCATTTCTTCAGTTGCACGAAGCAAATTCAGGATGTGTGTACATATAGTCCAGAATGTAGACGACAGGGAAGACTAAACACAAGAGATAACGGGTTTATATTTTGAAGAAGAATGGTTGCTTATCAAATCTTCCAAGATTTGACAACAATAGAGCAATGAGCACCAAATTATGCTCTTTTACCTAGTCAAGAGTCTTACAAAGTGAAACCCAGTCATATAATATACATCAGCTTAAGAGATTTGAAATACTCCTATCAGGAAAGAGATGGGTCATTGTAACTCTGGCATTTACAACTTGAAATCCGGTGATGCAATATGCAGAATATTTTCCCTATGTTCACTGAGAAAATTATAAATCAAAGTTCAAATTCTACATTTTTTCTTAGGAGAGTTACTTTCTGGGACCCCAAGTTTGTCCCAACATAAAATTGATGGACACATATTAACCCAAAAGCCTAAACTAATAGATAAAGACCATCAATTGTATATTAACATTACAACTTGTATTGAATATCTAATGTGAAATAAATTTTTATGTGTATCCCAATAAATCTCCTTGTAACATAAGAATCCATGTATATTAAATCTTTTCTCATTCAACGGGCAATTTAAGTGCATGCATCTCAAGAATCTACTCAACTACGTGGAAGCACAACGGAAGTCACCCACTATTATAATTTCTCAAGTATGGCAGAAAAGGCAAGACCCATAAGAGCATAATCTACACAAACCATAAGATCGACTCAAGGCACAAGTAGGACCCAATACATAATTGATGGACAACTATTAACCCAAAAGCCTAAACTTATGAGTAACAACCATTAATTGTATATTAAAACTATAACTTATCATATATAAATTCTCTATGTGTATTTCAATATATTTCTTCAAATTTTAACAAGTTTTACTGAGATTTTCTATGAATAAAATAGAGTAACAGTTAGACTTCTCTTATGATCAAGGATAAGCTTTCTACAATATATGATATTACAGCAGATGCTACTGTAGAATTCCAGTTGTCTTCCTACTTATTAACAGCTAAATTTAAGTGCGAGAGAATATGTTGCCCTAAACATATAGTTAGTAAATCTGCAAGCTCTACAGAAAGCCATTTATTCAAGAAAATAAAAGAGTGACACAAATTGACAAGGAATACCTTTATGACTTCATCAAGCAAGCTTACGTCCAGAATACTTGGCATGTAACCTGCATAATGAAACTCGAGTAAATACAAAGGATCTTACACAATATTGTTTATGAGCAATGCATACATCACTACCTCATTACCTGGATTGTCCCCCGAAATGACACTAGTTTCAGAAGGCTCAACTCCAATTATCTAAACATGAAAGAAGAAAACGAGCATAAAAAACTTTTCAAAATTTCACTTTTGCTTTCATTTTGAAATGTGACATTTGGGACCAGTTTCACAAAGCAAACTACTTGAGGTGAGGAACTCACATTATCAGGGATATGTAGGTGACTTTAATCACCCGATCTTAACATTTTAGAGAAGTAAATGTTAAGAAGAGCACACAGATTACACATAAGTAAGACCAACCAAACCCATGTTTGATAGTTAAGGGTAACCTTGTTATAGCTAACCCAAAAAGATTCTCATTTTTGTACCTACTCTTTGAAGCCACTACTCTTTTGTAGAACCAATTATCCTTGCAGCAGAAAAGTAAGTTAGCTGCTATTAAAAGCACATTTTGATGACAAGGAACAGTGGAAGCATTGTAGGCCACCATTGTGATGGTGATTCGGTGACTGTAATTGATGGACCATGATGCTGCTAAGTTATACCTCTATTATCTCATGTTATCCTTTGCTTGTCTACTTGATCCCACACTTTTCTTCTCTTGCAATTTTTTTTGGTAGGATTTCAGCATGAATAATATAACCTTATGTATGACTTCATATTTAAGCAAGTTCAGAATATCCTAAAGTAGAGTTTTGAATCTAATAAAATGACATAAATAAAATATAAGACGACTTTTTTTTTACATGTTATTGCTGACAAGAACTGTTAAGCTTCGGAAAAGCAAACTGAAAATAAGAGCTCTGAAAAGTAATAGACCAGAATAAAAAAAAAGTGAGACCTAGTTCGCTTCAATTTACCTTTGGCATTGCAACAGATGAAGCCAAAACTAAAGCTAAATTAGCGTATATAATAGAGACGGGCCAGAGATTTACAAGAATATTCAACATCTTGAAATTGTCTCAAACAGCAAAGAATAAACCAGCCTACGCAGAACATCAATTATATTTATCTTATTAGTAGGCAAATCCAACTAAAATCCTATATTTATCTTATTAATAGGCAAATCCAACTAAAATGGAAAGCAGGTACCTGTTGAAATACAGAAAATCTATAGAACATCAATTATATCTGCTATACCTTTGATAATACAAAATTTTATTGATCGAATTTGATAGCACAAATTAAGATGGAATAAAAGATTATTAGCAATAAAAATGAAAAACAATTATCATATTAAAAACAATAATTTCGATCTGCCACATCCAATAAAAGAGCAAAAGAAGACTTTCAGGTGTAACTTCAAGATAAGTCCTAAAGATCAACCTTAATGTCTTTGTTCATCATTTTCAGGTAACGACCAGTCCCAGTGATGGTCCCACCTGTTCCAATGCTTGCAATAAAAATGTCAACTCCACCCATAGTGTCTTCCCATATTTCAGGTCCTGTGGTTTCAAAGTGGATCTGTGGTTTATTGAAATGGTAATCTTAATAAAAGTTGATCAAATGTAGAAAGGAACTGTTCTACAAAAATGCAAGTATGATTTGCTTCAAGCAATGCTCACAGGATAATGGAAATTATTCTTGTGTAATAACCTTAGTGTTGTTAGGATTATCAAATTGCTGGAACATGTATGCATTTGGTGTTTGACACACTATCTCTTCAGCTTTGTCGATGGCTCCTCTTAGACCTTTTGCGATATCAGTTAAAACAATATCTGCACCAAATGCTCGAAGAAGGATGCGCCTCTCAAGGTTTATGGAAGCAGGCATTGTTACAATGAGTTTGTAACCCCTTGCTGCAGACATAAATGCAATACCCACTCCCGTATTTCCACTTGTTGGCTCAACCAAGATACTCTGCATTTGGAACAATCATTCACATGTACTATGATGCTAGTAAGAAAAATTTTCTTCTTGGGTCAAACAAAAGACTCAAGCTTTTAGATAAGTAGATAATAAAAAATTTAACACTGTATCAGAGCTAAAAGTACCAAGTTCAAGCCTAACTTCTCCCTATTATTTCTAGCATAATGTCACAGAATGATATATACAATATATTGCAAAAGCAAATTAGAAAAAAAAAACATGTGAGAGAGTGTGTAGAAAATACAAATTCTTCTGGGCCGTGACTACAAGCTTAACCTCATGGGTTTATTGACTGTGCTAAGCACTGCAAGCTTTAAAGGTGGTCAGATACTAGCTACAAGCTCACCTTCCCTGGAGAAATAAGCCCCTTTTCTTCAGCATCTGTTATCATGCTATATCCAATCCTGAATAGTGTAAAGAAATAAAACGTGCAACAGTCAGAAGTATGCAATATAAAAGGCAACAATCATTTGTTCAAAATCTTACCTATCTTTGACACTTCGGCAAGGCTCCATTGATTCTAGTTTTGCAGCAATATTGGCCACACAACCTTCAATAACATTGTTGAGATAAATCATAGGTGTCCTCCCAATCAACTGATCGAAATATACAGAGCATTAAATACAATGAAAGTCCTAAGACTGCAAAAACTCATGAGATAAACAAAATCAACGAATATTTTCTAACCATCCTCGTCATTATTTTCCTTTAAAGCGTGTATCAGATATCTAGTAATAATCGATGTAAAAAATTTAAGCTTACATGTTATGACACAGAAATAATTCAATAATTTTATACACCCCTTTGTGCACAAGCCTATTTGCTTTGCAACATGAATTCAGTTCAGCATATGTCCCTTTTTTTAACATTTATGCTAGAGATAATTTGAGGATACCAAGTCTCAAACTCGAGATATGTAGCTCTGATAGCATGTTAAGACTACAGTAAAAATCTAATACAAAAGCTTAAGCTCATAGATTTTAGCTAGGGAATAATTTTATATTTTCTAACTCAAATGTGAGCATGTTCAATGAACTGAGTCGACCTGGTTAACAAAAGAAAGAATTATAATACCCCCTTTTCACGAACAAGCTTCTTTCTGATAAACTACTTCCTCCAAATAGAGCCACACCTTTTTTCCTTCAAATCTAAGCCTTTCCTCATTAGCATTGACAAATTCTAACAAATAATTGCCCTTGTGCCCCAGGACACATTATGAGCTCCAACAATCAATCAGTGAAAAGCATTGTAGCTATCATCTGTGGATAGACAAGCGATGTAAAAACCGACATAAAGATAACCATCTCTACTTTCCAAGGTATAAAATCTGCTCTATATGAAGAACAAACGGATGGACACCTAGAAAGACAAGCTCTCACAACTCCAATGGTCCAAGTTCTCTCCTTCACTTCCTCTCTTTGCTTACATGAAAACACACGAACCCTTATGCTCCACCTTGTAATAATTTTCATCAGTGGACTTTGGCTTTTCCCCTCTTCAATAGTACATCGCATAAATCTTGTGTGTTCATACTTTCTTCGTTGGCATTGGTCAATCTTAACTCTAGAAGATGATCTCCCTTGCGTGTGATCACCATTGACAAGTTTATTTGATAACATTTCTCTAATATTGTATGTACATGAAGCAAACAGAATAAGAAACAGACTCAAAATCCTATTTGCATCAAGCAGTACTGCATATCAAAAAGTATGTTCAGTATCAATTAATTAACAGCTCGCGTTTTGACGCTCGCAATATGATGGACCGCATTGAAGAATGCGAGTTTGCACAACAACGAACGAGTTTAGAAGTGCGAACATATTGGTCAAACATAGTTCACAGTAAAGAAATGCATGAAAAATAACTGACATACAAGATGAAGACGCAAGAATTATTGACAACATTCATAGTACCTGAGTGACATCCTCGGCAATATTTACGGTCTCGAGTTCCGCTCTGCTTTGGAAAGAGACGGCTCTTTTTTCGAAAGTAGAGACGCGCTTCCTTGCAGGAACTCCATGGACGAAGAAACGGAAGTAAGGCTTAGCTTTGAAGGAGAAGAGGCGTCTCGGCGTGGAAGACGACGAGAAGAAGACGGGAAGAAAAGGCGCATACGCTGCCATTCCGAGGGTTTTAACGAGCTTTTACAAGTTGTGGAGGGCAGATGGTGAAGGGGGAGAGGCGCGATTTTGCGCATAGACTTGGATAAGTTTGGCTGGAGAAAAAAAAAAATGGAAAAGGTTTTTTATAAAAATATGTAGTATTGAAAATAAAAATAAAATAAATTAATTATATTAACAATTTTATTAAACATAAATGTTTATCAGGACTATTATTGCAGTCATTTTTTTTCATTTATAAAAAAAAACTCAAATAAAAGTTTAATTATCACTCTTATTTATTAATTTTAATTTTATCTTCTAGTTTATAAATACAAAAAAAAGTAATATGTAATACATAAAGATCCTAAAATACATTTGAATACTCTTTTTAATTTATCTTTTGATTTTCATAAAATTCACCATTTTTAAATACTTTTAAAACGCATTTGGTTCACTTTTTTTTTTTACAATGAAATCTTATTCTACTAGCTGTGTAAATGCTAGGTATAATTTAATATTATAGAAATTGTTTTCTATATTTTCGCTAATTATCTATTGGAATTCTGCTCGACAATGAAATCTTATTCTACTTCTTTACATGCTTCATAGGTTTGCGTTTCAGTTTGGTTTATGTTTTTTTCCCTAAGTTTTCTTATACTTCGTCAAATTTGTTATTTGTCTCGTATTACTTGAAATTAATTGAATATTATCTGTAATATCTAATGAATTTTTTTATGATTCAACTATATTATGAAAAATAATGACACAGTAGCTGTTGATATATCGATATATTTTTAACTGTTTCCAATTTAAATAGCTTATAATTCTAATATATTTCTATGTATTTAAAAATGAAGCACAATTGTAAGCCCAATAACTCTATGTTAAAACTCTAATTTCGGGCTAATTTAGTTAGAGTTTGTTTTGAAAATATTTTAATTTTTTTTAAATGCAGAAGGAAAAAATTATTTTAATATTATAATAAAAATAAAATTAATTTTAGAAGTAAATGTAAGATACGAAGTAGTGTTAATTTTTTATAGTAAAATATTGTGTTAAAAATAAAATTGATTTTAAAATATTTTTATATTTCTGCTGCTGAGGCCTCTACGCCTGGCGCCGGTAGCATTCATGGAAGGTGAGTGAGTTTTTTTTTTTAATATTATTTTATATTTAAAAAATTAATTTAATAATTAATTTTATTAAAATTTATAAAAAGATATGATTGAAATAATAATACTATTGAAAGATTTTTAAGAGATTTTGATGATATTTATATATTTTAGTTAGTTTTGATGCAGAATATATTCTCTTTTGTGAGGAGTGAATTAGTGTTAGATAAGATTATTCAGTTTAGTTTTTATTGATTTTTGACATATAATATATTTAAATTAATAATTAAATATTGTTAGTATTTGAATAATCAGGTTTTTATTTTATTTAAATCAATGATTTGAATATGTGTTAACACATGGTTCCAGCGCTGTATTCCTACCGTACACGTAGCATCTACCTGACATTTGGCCTTTATTTATTTACTAATTTATTTATCTGTTCTCACAGGTTTCTGACCCCAGTCAAACCTCGGACACGAGAGTTCAACCAAATCTCGGACACGAGGAGTTGACCAAGCCTCGTCCACGATGAGCCAGGACCATCCCTGTTAACGTCGATAATGATGTTACAAAGCAGTGCCTGTCACAATCAGCTTGACCCGAATGCGCCGTTTCCAGTACAAAAATATTTTTTCCAGACACGCAAATCAAGGGTCCGCATGCCCCAGCTGTCACGGATCCCCAGAAGCAGTACCAGTATTAAAAGTTAGCCTCCCTCTTTTGCGACTTTTGGTCCCTCCGGTGGTCGACAAGCAGCGCGAACCTAGAGCTTGTTCACCTCCTGTCCTCGGGAAAATCAGGATAAAGCTACATCATCCGCTGCCTACAAATACTCCTGAACAGTCTTCAAGCAGGAGATCCGAAAATCGTGCACCTGGGAAGAGCAGTATCCCTCCTCTACCACCTCTTATAAAACAGGAGCTTGAAAATAAGAAAAACTCTCTCTTTCTCCTTCTTTTTCTCTCTTTCTCTTATAAGCTCTTTGTATTAGCCTTCACGGCTACCTTTTCCCATTAGTGAAACTTTTTCGCTGATCGCTCAGTGGACATAGGGGATTTTCTCCCTGAACCACCTTAAATTTTTATGTGCTGTTCTGGATGCCCCGAACTCTCTCTCTCTCAAGCCTCAACTAACAGGTTTATTCCTCTGCGCGCCGCCGTCTCTCAGGACTCTCTCTTTTTCGGTATTTCTTGAGATCCCCTACATTCCACATCAATAATATGAAATTTTTAATCATGATGGAAAGCCTTTAGAGGATTTATACATTTTGAGAAATTAATTTAAAATTTATAATATTTATTAAATAAAATATTGTATATATAATTCTTTAAAAACTAAACATGAATAAAACGAAAAGTAAATGAAAAAAAATTTCATAATCATTTCAACTGTGGTTTGTTAGTTATATAATTTATTTTAGTTATAGGACCAAGAAGAACTTTACACATCCTTAGGCCTTGATGGGGATTTACCTATTTTTAGGCAAATAATAATAATAATAATAATATTTTAAATTTATTATAAATTTTAATAATTTTATTTTACATCTAACACAAATTTCAACATTAAAAATTAATTTATTTCATATTTAATATAAATTTCAACTTTAAAATCAACTTTATTTCACATTCTATATATCTCCCAATATTAAAATAAATTTCTTTCACATCAACTCTATAAAATAAAATAATTTTTTTTTACTCAAATTTATCCTCCAACTAAACAAGTCCTAGAAACACAATTTAAAAATATTTATTTTTAGTGAGCAACCTAAAAAAAAATCTAATACTGATTAGTTTAATACTAACTTCAAATGTTTTTTTGGCTTCAATGAAAATAAACTTGGAATAAACTCGCTTTAACATTAAAAAGTTCGAGTTTAAATTGAAGTCAACTCTCATACTCGACTATAACAATGCTAACCATGGATCAACTCTAAAATAATTAATGCAATCAGAAAAACAAAATCCTAAAATAATTAATGCCAATTTAACCACAGTTAAATAGTGTAACACATTTTACACTCATTTAAAATAATTGATATGTGCACAAAAATAGTCAAACCTCATAATTGTGTTATTCGCATTCAAGACTATGAGGTATTGATGGCCAATTAATAGCGAACAAATTTTGGTCATACTGTTGTGAAAGTTGCGATGGCATCTGTAAGTGATGCATAGCTTTTATTTTGTAGGAGTATATTTTAGAAATATTTTAATAATTTTAATAATAGTGAAAAATTTTATTTTAATATTATAGTGTAAAATAAAATTATTGTATAATTAAAAAATATATTTGATATAAAATAATTTTATTTTTAAATATTAAAATTTATATAATATTTAAAATAAATTTAATTTTGAATATTAAAATTTATTTGGATATAAATAAATATAAAATATTGATAATATATTTTTATTATAAATTATAGTTGTGTAGCTTTAAAAATATTATGTTTAAGTATATTTATATACATATTATTCAAAATTTTAATTATTATATTTTTACTTAAATATAGGTGAGTAAAAAAATATTATTTATAATTTAATTTTTTGAAAAAAATGATATATATTTAATATTTAAAATTTTTATTTTTTTACGTAAGTAATTTGTTCTCGAAGCTTACATAAAAAAAAAGGTTCCCTAAGCCAAATCACGTGATCGCACGTGCCAAAATTCTAAACCAATATTCAAGATGGAGCTTGGCGCGCACGCGCACCCAAAAACTCCCTCAAAACCCTAATCCAGCCCCAATTCTCCGGCTTCTGGTTCTTCGCCCGACAAATCCCGATTAATTCTCCGGCAGAATCTTCTCTTAGCTCTCACTCCAGAAGCAATTGCCAGAAAATCTCCCCCAGATGCTGTGCAGGCCAGGAGAAACCTAGAGTTTTCTTTCTTCCCGGCAATGGCCTTTTCCGCCGTGCTCCGCCTCAGTTTCTCCTCGGTGACGCGCTTCGGGCCACTATTGCCTCTTCTGTCCTCGTCAGGCTGCCGGCGTAGATTGTACGGGCTACGTTTTATTTCGACCCGGCGCGGGGGGCGGTCGCCGGTGCTGCAGGCAAAGCGAAGGGTTGGAGAGGACGAGGCGGAAGAAGGGAGCAATGGGGGCCTTCTGGTCAAGGAGAGTAGTGGCGGTACTGGCAGAGATGGTAGGATCGTCACGACTGAGCTCCACATGGAAGCTAAGGAGGCGTACATGGCATATGCAATGTCGGTACTGCTCGGCCGTGCCCTCCCAGACGTGCGAGACGGTCTCAAACCCGTGCACCGCAGGATACTGTGAGTTGGGTGCAGTGTTTGTTTCTGCGGATGTTGCTTCAGAGTTATTTTAGTTGATCGATTTAAATTTGATTTTGTAACCGTCTCCGGTTAAATTGGCTGGGTTATTTTGATTTGAAGTTTTCACTGTTTGACTAGGGGTTTTACCGACGGTTATAATAATACGTGAAAACCATTTGGTTCAATGAGTTAAAATATGGGTTGTATATGCTCGAAATGATTAAAATGAAAGAAATTCATCCTTCAACTTGAAATTCCCCATTCTTGCTGCATGGGTAGGAAGAATTTTTGATGTTAAATACTCTAATATATTCTTATATAAACGGTATAATGTATAATAATTGGAGTGATTGTTTCATAGTAGTGGTTGGTTTGGTGTGAATTTAATGATACGTTTTTGCTATTGTGACATCAAGAAATAAATTTTCTTGCTATCTATTTATTTGCAAAACATCTTATAACTAAAAAAGTTGCCATTGTTGATAGATATGCAGACGAGTATATCTGAAATTTTAGCGATCGCCCTTATAATTGAAATAGATATGTAGTGAGTATATCTGGAATTTCAGTGATCCCCCTTATAATTGAATGTATGAGTTGAAGAGAGCTCTCAAAAAGAATTTGTTTTCCTTCAATTGTCGTTGTTCATTAGATATGCAGATTAGCATTTCTGGTAGTGGTGTGGCTGTGGATGATGAATGAATTCTCATAATTCACCATCTAACTTGAGGATGCACAATTGCTGTCCAGCACTGCCTTCACACAAGAAATGTAGATCTTTTACTAACCTCTATTATTTAATTTGACAAATGACAAACTTTACCTTGACATATGTTCTATTCTCACATACCTATTTCATGCTTTGATATTGTGTTAAACCCTTGTTTACCAACTAACCTAAAAGCTTAGGATTGAAAGTTAAAAAAAAAAGCTTAGGCATGTAGGTAATAACCTAAGAATAATTTTATATTCTTATACTCCCATCACGTACAAGCTTTTTTGCTTTTTAGCATGAGTGTAGTTCAACATATGCCTCTTTTTATCTTAACCTTATGCCTCAGATTATTGGGCTGGGGCTCGAACTTGGGATGTTTGGCTTTGGTACCAGTTTATTAGAACAAAATTTCTTTTCTATAATTAAGTGAAAATTTTCCTTTGGTTTAATTCTAAGAGAAAAGCAATGTTAATCAAGAATGAAAGTTGGACGACATGAAAATTTATGTAGTTTGGTTATGAAATTGTTTACTTCCACTGGAAGAGGAGAAATCAATATTCATTATCAAATTTAACTACAAATGTGGGGCAAACAAATGAGAATCAATGCCCTATTAGAAACAAGATAATTCTCACGAAAGGAGATTCCTATCAGGAAAATGAAAGGGTGAGATATCAACCAATGTTGTCTGAATAATTGCCCGAGTTGACTTCAATCACATGAATTGCTAATCATGCTGTGGAACTTTTTTCTCTTTTCTTTTCCATCTTTCTTCTTCTGACTCTTTTTACTTTTGTATATCCTTTTTCTTTCTTTTTATTTCTTGTGGCTGTTTTCTTGGGCCAAACCCCTAAAAGAGTTTGGTTCTATTTTTTTTACTTAAAATATATATTATATGGATTAAATGATTTAAATAATTATAAATACAAGTGGCAGCCTAACCCAACAAGCTCTCCTCTTTTACCTCCATAGTTTAAATTTTAATTTCAAGATAATCTCAACAATTTTCATGAATAGCTCTACAAGTTATCTAGGTTTGCTTTGGTGATCTTTCTTCATCAGTCAGCCAATGTTTACTATTTACACGTGCTATTATATGTAATTTTCTACATTTACGTTTACTCCACTTGTACTATCATATTAGCTCTTTGTATTAAGTTCAATAGTACAGTTTACTTTCTGTTGCTTCATAAACCTATTATACTGATTGTGTAATATGTTGGTTAAGCTAAGCCCAAAGTTGCACTTTAGAATTTGTTTCCTTTTTATGTTGCATCTATCTCAATTTCTGTTTATGACTCTGTTTGTGTGGTTTTCTGTATCTTACTATGTTCTTTAAATGCATTGCATTGCAGGTATGCAATGCATGAGTTAGGCCTTTCATCTCGTAAGCCTTTCAGGAAATGTGCCAGAGTAGTTGGAGAAGTAAAAATTCCATCATGGTTTCTTTTTGCACTGTGGAATTGCTATTTGACTTAGAAGCTAATTAATTCTCATCAAATTGTACCATCTGTTATCTTATCCTTCTTTAACATTGTTTCGTTTCAGGTTTTGGGTAAATTTCATCCCCATGGTGATACAGCTGTTTATGAATCTCTTGTCCGGATGGCACAGGTAGATGCTTTTTTTTCTGTTTTTATTCAGCTACCAGTTTTTCTTTGTTGTCACTAAATGCCATAGAAGACAGAAAATGAGATAAGTTACGGTCATTACGCAATATCTGGACTCACTTGCAATCATAGAGAGCTTCATTTTAAGGCTGGCTAGAGATAAGAAATCCATGTATTTGAGTGATGATTTCTTTTGTTATTCTACAGTATTATTATCTTCTGTCTTTTTGTAGGATTTTTCCTTGCGATGCCCTCTTATTCAGGGGCATGGAAACTTTGGTTCTGTAGATGCTGATCCTCCAGCAGCTATGCGTTATACTGAATGTAGATTGGAGGTATGCTCTATCTGGTATATTGCAGACTTTTTTTTCTGCTCATTTTTTAATTTATTACAGACTTTCTTTTCTGCTCATTTTTTAATTCATTGGTGCTTGTCTTCACCTATTAAATTTTGATTATATGCTTAAGTATTGTATTCACCTGCTCTTTCCAGGCACTCACGGAAGCCGTGCTTTTAACAGATTTGGAGCTAAATACTGTAGGTCTTACCATACCGACTTTCAATTTTTGATTTCTTGAAACTTCATGGTTGCGGTTATATGTTTATGGTCTTAATCATTTACTACTCATTAATCTCTTGCTAAACTTTTTCAGGTTGATTTTGTTCCAAATTTTGACAATTCACAAAAAGAGCCATCTCTTTTACCTGCTCGTCTTCCTACTTTATTGTTGAATGGTTCTTCTGGAATTGCGGTATGATCAGTTTTATAAATGATTGATTGTTGGATATATATGCTTTCTGGTGTGTGTAATATACTTTCACTGCTGAGAGCTTCATGTTGTGACTTAATAAAAGGCATTTGTTGATATTGTTTTATTGGATCTGTGCCGACTGTTCTATGATTAAAAGCTAATGCATGTTCATTTTTATTCATTTTCTGTATGTTAAATAATACTCTTGTAATCTTAGGTTGGGATGGCTACAAATATTCCACCTCACAATCTTTCTGAGCTAGTAGATGCTCTATCAATACTGATTCATAATCCTGATGCAACGGTATTATGCGATGGCTTATGTACTGTAATTGATTGTTTAAATGGGTTTTTTTAACATTTCATTAGTAATTAAACAGATGGTTGCTTTTTTTTTATCTTCCTTAAAATCATGAAGACCGCATTTTTCTTTGATTGACTGTACGATTCATCTTCTGCAATTTCACTTCTATGTTGATGTCCTAAATATAACATTTCTAGTAAAGCTCCAAGAACTGCTGGAATACTTGCCAGGGCCTGACTTTCCTACCGGAGGGCTAATTATGGGAAATATTGGGTATGAAGTTTACCTTATTTTTCTGGCATGATTCCCTCTTCTCCTGTGAAAATCAGTTGGATTTTACGCATCTTGCTCTTAAAGGATACTGGAAGCATATAGAAGTGGTAGAGGCCGTATAATAATTAGAGGGAAGACTGAGGTGGAGTTGCTTGATGAGAAAACAAGAAGGGTAGCAATAGTGATTAAAGAGGTGACAACTGTTCTTCTGAAAACTCTTTTTGCATATTGTTTCACCGGAATTTTTTAAAAATTGTGTATGATATTCATTGTATGCTTAATATTCATTGCATGCTTAATATTCATTGCAGATCCCTTACCAGACCAACAAAGCTGCATTAGTGGAGAAAATGGCTGAGCTGGTCGAAGATAAGGTACTTTGTTGAATGATAAATGTTGTTGCATCTGATCATCTCAGAGACATCAGCCTTCATTTCTATCCCTTTATTGTCCCCCCTATATAATTGCATACAATATATTCTGATTCATTTTCCATTGATAGTTAATCAAATTTTCTGCTGATATTATGTGTTATTTATGTAATGAATCATCCTTGGTGATTTTACTTCCCTTTTTTCCATTTCTAATACGAAACTCAGACTTGTTCTGCTAGACTGCTGTCAGATTTCTAGAAAAGTTTTTTTCAACTTGAATTGTGGACTGCAGTCTGCTGCCTATGTTGGTTACTTGGTTGTTAATTTCTGCAGCCATTAGGAAGGTTGTAAAATTGTGCTTGCCAACCCAATTTAATCTTTGACTATGATGAGGTCTTAATGCTCATACTGCAAATAGCCAAATATCAACATAGTTGGTCAAGATTGGATTCTAACCGGCATCCCAACCCAAACTGACCAAAATTTTCACGTTTGGGTTGACCCTTTTAAGTTTTGTGCTGCATTCTATTTGAAAAATATGCCTCAGAGATTCCAGGTTGTTTCAGGTTTGGGCTAGGTAGAGTTTTGGTTGACCCGAGATACTTATTTGGAATACAATGTGTAAAATAATAAGTGATAACTCATATTTTCTAATTAAGTGATGATTTTTATGGTCAATAATAATCAAATTGATGCTTACCTGCACAGTTTAAGACTAGTTTTTAATGCCATAATGTATTCTGAAGCTGCATTTTATCTGATAAAGTAAATTCAAAATCAAACTCTTTTCTTCCAAAACATGCAGGACTATAAATTTTATTGACAAATTAAAAAAGTAATAAAGGTTATTCACAAATAAGCATGTTAAATCTTATTTGTCAATTGTCACAATTGTACTTTACTAATTTTGATAAGTTTACTGATTTAAAATCTAGCTTGAATACAGAAAGAAAATATAAACTGCATATATTGTACATGTTTAGCTTTAGTGATTTTGTATGTTGATGTGAGATCAAATTTTGGGATGGTGAATTTGACCCTAAAAATTTTTATGTCAGGTTCCAGTTGACCTATTTCTAGTTGCATTAATATTGGGTTGGACTCAAACTGGAACCATGAATCGAAATTGACATTCCTATTTTTGTGTTGGTGATATGATACACATGCTAGCTCATAGCTTTTCTTTTATTTTGTAGGATAGAGCAACACCATTGATGTTAGTGGATTTATCATACATTTCCATAGCAGGATGTGGCAAGAAATTTTATGTGCTTAAATCTGGCTTTTGTTGACGAGAACATCAAATATTGAGCTTAGGGCTGATGATGCCAGCAAAGTCCTTTTTTTACATTTCAAAAAGAAATCTGGCTTTTGTTGGCGTCATATCAGCCCTAAGCTCAATATTTGTTCTCATCACCATGCATCTTATTTACAGTTGTGTTTCATGTTGATTCTAGAGTTTAATCATATTTAGCTATTTTTACCGCTGTATTGCTTCTTTTTTTGCTAAAATATCTGCATTTTTCCACCTTGGCCATGTGCTTATAAACATATTCTTGGCTTCTTAAGTTAGTTCGTAACCTTGGATAATAGAATGTAAAATCGTTTTTCTGTCCTACTCCAAATAATCAAGAAAATTTGCATATTTTGTGTTGGAATAGAATTTTTGTTTTAGAAAGAACAGTTTGTTTCCACTGTTTAATTTTTGAACGTTTTTTCTTTCCAAACTTTCCGTGTTTTATCTGTGCTTTAATAGCAGTTAATCTGTCTTTCCGCTAGCTCAACTACATTGCATTTATATAATAGAAATTTGACTGTTTTTTCTTTGATGTTGTTCCTGAAATTGTGTACCTTTGGGCAGGTAATAGAGGGCATAAGTGACATTCGAGATGAAAGTGATCGTTCTGGGATGCGTGTTGTTATAGAGGTATGTAAGACATTCTCATTTTCCTTTTTGTTTTGTGAAAGAGTTAAAAGTCAATGTCATAGTTTTATGTTTGCTGCAATGCACAATAAATTGTCCTGCATTGGATGTTCAATGTAAGTTGTGTTAATATACAATTGGTGGTTCTTACCCATTGACTT
>JAEMOT010002566.1:0-12450 GCA_019297695.1 Apostasia ramifera | reverse complement strand
GGATATATATATATATATATATATATATATATATATATATATATTAATTTTCTTAAATAAATTATTTAATTAATTGATTAAATTTATAAATCATTGAATTTATCAAAAGTTTATAACTAAATAAATTAAAAAAATTAGTTGAAAAATCATTAATTACAAAATGATTGCGTAAAGCTATCAAAGAATACTGTTGAACCAAAAGGACAAAAATTATTTTAAAATTAATTACTAAAACGTTTTTATAATTATCTCATAATTACTATTAAATTATCTAATAATATTTTTTTTTTCAAATTATTTATTTAAATAATATTATTTTTACATCATAATATTAAAATAAATTTATTTATTTTTCTACTCTCAAACAAAAAAAAGAAATTCAAAAAACTTTCACATACCAAACAGTATTGTGTAAGAAAAGAACTTGAATGATTGACAAAGACCTTTTTAGGTGTGTTTTTCATAATTGTTAACAATTTTTAAGAATTTGATTTTATTATTTAGAACTTAAACTTTTAAATAGGTAATTTTGATATAATACTATAATAAAATATTCAGCTCTTTTTATTATTTTATTTTTGAAACAAGTGTAATATTTACGAAAGAAAAGTTAATTTATTAGAAGACTAAATATTTCTATTTATCTTTTACCATATTTTTCTAGTTATTTAAATGATATTGCAACTAAATTATTAGGATACAGGTAAGACGAAAATGATTTTTAGATTATTTTTATAATTATCATTTTATTTTAAAAAATTGACCTCGTCATCTCGTAATTTAAAGGACAAAATGGCATAAATAAATATGGAGAACTTCTGTGTGGTGCCAAAATTTTGACCGAATAGTACACAGAAGTATCAGATTCTTTGCATTTTACATTTTAAATCTTTGAATTTTCATACATAACAACAAAGTCAAGCAATAAATAAGGTTTTTTTTTTAACTTTAATAATAGTTTTGCTTTTTATATTTATTTGATTTTGATTTAATTATAGATTCAAATACACTATTAATTTTTATCAAAAAAAATACACTATTAATTTAAGTCGGTACTTCCGTCAGTCAATTTATGCATATATGGTGAAGTTTTAAGTAGATATTTTAATTATAAAAAATTATACATTTTATTATAAAAATAAAATATTATATATATCATATTAAATTATAAATTTTATAATATTTTTTTGATAAAATTACATTATATTTTAAATCTTTAGTTTTAAAAACTTATAATCTAAAGTTTTAAATATTATATCTTAACATGAAAATTATAATTTCAATTATACCAAAAAGTAAAATTATAATCATCCATTAGGCTTTTATATGAAACATTAAAAATTATCGTAAAATAAAAATATATAATATTTGACCAATCAGTTAATTGAATTATTCTAGATTGGCAATTAATCTATAATCTGACGTGATTTGAAATTATTTAGATAATTGCTGAAAGATACTGCTAATAATTATTGAAAATAGGAAGAAATTTTAACTTTGAAATTCAAAGAAAAAACTGCAGAATTTCGGACTACCATAATGAATTGATGGTCGATCAGTCTGTGCGGGAACTTCTCAGATCGAGGTTAAAGAGCCTATATATAACAAAAACAGTGGGAGCATTCTTTCCAACTCTATATATTAAAGGGCCTCCTCCTTCCTCGCCTTCAATTCTACTCTCCTCAATAGTCATATCCATGGCTAGTCCTCTCCTCTCCCACACCGCTGTCCTCGTCCTCATTCTCTGCATCATGTCGGTGATGTCAAAGATGCCCGATGATTATACTTCAGTACGTGGAGATAAAAAACTTGTGGAGAAAATCTGCCTTATTGGATCTGTGGGGTTCGATAAAGTTTTTGGCAAAAATTATGACAACATCCTCTTTTTCTGGGCGCTTGATGTTGGTAGGAAGTACGACTTCGTTAGATACTCTATGCGGTTTTATGCAAAATTTAAGGGTCCGGTTCAAGGGCTCAAGGATATTACAGCAATAGTAGAAATATCGTATTCTTTGCAGCCTGGTTTTCATGTTGATTTACATATAAAGAACGTGGACCTCACATCCGTGGAATTCCTTAGTATTGAATTTTATCGCGATGGACTTTAATGTATCAATTTTATTTATGTATCTCTCTCATGTTGAACTCTAAATAAAGTCGCATGTGTGTTCCTAAATAACAATTATTTATATATATATATATATTGGTTTTATTTCACGAGCCCTCTAACTTTCTACCTCTTCTTATCTCCATTTTAATCACAATTATGAAGGTGGTATGTAAAAATTGAACTTAGATATATTGAGGCTGCCTTCTTTTTAATTAAGCTCGGAGAGCTTGCACCGCTCGTGAGAGAGTTAATTTGTTGAAGAATAAAGAAACATTTGTGGTATCATATTCCATAGCTTTTCTTTTTGCACAAAATTTGATTTTTGATATTATATATAGAGGAGCAAAAACATGGGATATTGACATCATCTTTACCCATATGTTCTGTTTTCTATGATAGTGTGACTGATGGCAAATGCAAAACACAGTTTTTTTTAGAAATAATGAATACATGCTGTTTTTCTTAAGAACTCCAGCAATTAAGTTCATTTAAATATTTAAGATCAGACAATTTATTTATAAAAGCCAATAATATATTTTTATAATAATTTAAATGAAAAATAAGTAAAATATACCATAATATGCGATATTCATAGTTTAACCTTAGTTTTGAACAAAACAATTTCTTTTGTGAGTAAATATATATCATTTCATCAAAACTTTTTTAGCAGCATAAATAATTGAGAGTATAATTGTTGAACATAATTTGTCATCAAATTTGAGTCGTATATTTCTTAGATTTATTTTGAAGCTTGTTTCTGGGAAAAAATATCTAAAAAGAAGGCCGATTGAACAAATGCTGGAGGCATATATTAAAAAAATTACTTGCGAGTTGCTCAACATTTCAATTATCGAAAAATTCACATAAAAAGATAATTATTAAATACACATACATGGTGGAATTCCATCTGCTATGCTTCCGAGTTAGAGCAAAACTTGTGTTAAATTCTTTAAATCAATGATTCAAATGTTTATTAGATGAAATTAAAGCTTTATTTTTAGCCTTACCACAGAAAAATATTAGGACATAAAGTTAATTAAAGAAGTAGTGGTAATTGATTAGCTGTGTGCACAATTAATAATTTTAATAATTTTTAAACGATAAATTTATGCATGAGAAGACCAGCGATCATGGCCTAGTAGTGGGCAAGGAAGAGGTCATCATTTTAACCATAGACTTTAGCCTCGTTTGATTCGAGAAAATTTTTTAAATAAAAAAAAATATATTTTATTTTTATATTTAATAAAAAAAATTATTATAACAGTGATAGGTATATAAGATATAAAAAAAAACTAATTTTAATATTCGTATTTATATTGGACATGAAATAAAATTGATTTTTATAATTAAATTTTATGTTATGCCAAAAAAATTTTTGAACCAAAAGAGTTCTTTGGGCTGCGTCTCATTCGAAGCTGGCTGTGAACAATATTGGAATAGGCCAAGAAAATTTTAAGTATTTAAAAAAAAAATTGTGTTAAATGTATCGCTTGTTACTCTCCATTTTTGAGTTTCTGATCAAATTTAACAGATATCTTAGTTTGTATTATGATGAAAATGGAGTATGCATGAGTTTTAAGGCTATTGATTTATATTTCATAATTGCAATATCATTTTCTTTTTTAGTCTATATATATGTGTATATATATATATATATATAAAAAGAATTTAAAGCATGAGAAATATTTAAAAGTTAATATTATTGTTCTATGATATTTGGATGAAATCAGAATCAATGTATCAAAATATAGAAAGAGAAATTATTGCATCTGGGCCCCAAAGTTCCGCCTCTCGCCTCCTCCTACTAAGCGCCCGTTATGTGCACTGAGGTGGCGGACACTACTGATGTGATGAGCATTAATTGGGGGTCGAATTTAGAAGCACCTCAGTTGCAAATATTTTCGATATAAAACTTATATGTTACATATGTTTTCTCACACAATCATAAGTAGCATAAATATGTCAGAAATGACATGATAGTTAATTATATATAAAAGACACTTGTTTTAAAAGTTAGGGCAAATGCATCCAAGCTTGTGCGGATAGGAAGATATTGTAAATTAGTTCTAATTTTTGAAAAAATTTAAATTGAGTTCCTAATATTATAAAATTGATGTAATTTTGGACCCACTTTTAGAATTTTATTTTTTTTACATGCTAGAATTTTATTTTTCTTGCTTTCTATTCTTAGTAAAAAAAAAACATGAAATTTGACTTTTTTTAGGTGGAATTGTTTATATATTTAAAAAATAATAATCATACATCTTTATTCTCATCATTCACAAAAAATTTAGAAGTTAAAAGAAACAAATTTAAAAAGTAATAGAAATGTATATTTAAATTTCTGTTTTTCTCACTTGTAAAATTTAAAACTAAAAATATTAATATTTTAAAATAAAATTTTAAAAATTAAAAATTTAATTATTAAAAATAATATTGAAGCATAATAGTAAAAATTGTTAATATCTGTCTCATCAAATAAATTTACAATCTTAATAATCTAAATCAAGATTTTTGAAAAATTGGGTTCAATTTATAAGGCCTTCCGACCTTAGGGCAGGATACAATTCTCCTATGTCCTTATTGATGTTTGAATAATAGCAAATTTCAAAATATGCATATTTCACTTAGAATCAAAATGAAAAAAAAAAAAAAAAGAGAGTAATGTCACGTTTAATTGTAGATTTTAATAAAACTTTTTTTTTCAAATATATAAACTGTAATTATATACTCTTATTAAAGAGCACTAAAAAAATGTGTAAAATTTTATTTCAAGCTAATTTATTTAGAAAAAATATTTATATGGATATCACTAAAGTTTTACATTCAAATATTTAATAATATGTATTAGTTATAAAAATCATATGAAATTACAACTCATATACAACTCATGCTATAAAATTATGATATATATGTAATAAAGAATAATTATGATATGAAAATATTATGTAAATATCTAGAGAAAATAAGATATATATCATAGTACATTGAAAACAACGATGAAAGTGAGATTATATTAAAGCATATATTTCAAAAGTCTATAACACTTTGCATTAAAGCTACATCACTTATTGGTACTTCATCGTACGTCATTGAGAGAGAAATTTATTTCAAGCATATCTAAGAAAGTGCTCTCATCTCAGTTACATAAAAACTATCAAATATACATCTTTCATCACAATCTGAAGAACTATTATATTTTAAAAATACAGGTATATTATACATAAATAAAGTAAAATATATAATTTTAATTATATTATAATATATAAATTATTAGAAATATTTACGCGTGGATTTTACAATTGTGCACTTCTCTTGAAATAAATTTTACCTTGTTTCTTTTATAATAATTTGTGCTCTTCACCATTTCTCCACCGAAATCTCATTCTCTAGTACTACTCCAAAGAAAAAGCTCTTCAGTTATTATTTACGTTAATATTAAATAATTATTATTAGCATTTTTTATGAAAGTGATAAATACTTATTATTTAATTAATATTTTAATTTACAATACGAGATGTCAAAAATGCCCATGAGTTAGCGCCTTAAGATTTTTAATAGCAATGATTTTCATTAATTATTGTAATTCAGAAATTAGTAAATACGATTACAAACTATTTCATTTGTATTTAACGTATACATCAATTTGGAGAAATAGAACAAATTTATTAATAAATATTAATAATATTAAAGTACTATAAATAATAATTTAATAAGTATTCAGATAAATATTAACAAATAGTAGTTAGTCTTTAAAAGCATTAACAAATAGTACTTTTATCTGTGATTCAATATAATAAATTGTGCTATTTGACTTTTCAGTTTTTATTTGAACATAATGCTTAATAAAATTTTAAGCACTATATATATGAGTACTTATCTTTATAAATAAGTATTTAATTTTCATTCATTAAAGTTATATACCTAATTTTCTTAGATGAGTAATTTAATATAATAAATGCGTAATTAATATGATGAATGCAGATTATTTAATTATTATCTTAATTACAAATTAACCAGAAGTAATAGTAAGTGATTCACTAATAATCATTGATATATTAAAGTACTACAAAAATTTCTTTAATAAGTACTCAAAAAATATCAATAAAGGGGCACTTTTATTAATATTCAAATACAGCAAATATTACTCTAATAAAAAAAATTTAATTAGGTATGCGCAAATACTGTTTTAAATTATACGAAAATTTTGAACATTGAATTCAAATTTAAATGCAATTATTTTATTTTATTTAATAAAATTATTATCATAAGATACGATGTTTCTCCTATAATAGAATAATTTTCTGCCATGAAGTTATAATTTTAATTATATATATATATATATATATTTTATTTATTTATTTTGTTTGTGTGTATATGTAATTGTATCTCACCAAAGATTCAGTTATAAAAGAAATTATTATATCAGATTTGCTCAAAAGTATAATTGGAGTAATTCACTACAAAAAAATGCTGCTTCTACGACAGCAAAGACCGTCGCAGATTCATTGAAGACCGTCGCAAAAAAAATTTGCGACAGCACACAGCCGTCGCTAACACTGTCGCAGATACCATCGTCGCAGATGGTATCTACGACAGTTGATACGGTCGCAGAAGCCTTCTGCGACAGCCATGGCTGCTCGTCGCAGAAGCAATCTGCGACGGCTTCGATGCTGCAATCATCGTCGCAGGATTCGTCGTCGCGCAATGGCTGCGACGGTGCAGTCGCCATCGTGCGATGCCTGCGACGTCGTAGTCGTCGTCGCAGGAAGCTTCCTGCGACGCTGTAGCCGCCGTCGCGCGATGGCTGCAACGCTGCAGCCGCCGTCGCGCGATGGCTGCGACGGCGCAGCCGCCGTAGCGCGATGCTGCGCTTTCGCGCGATGGCTGCGACAGCGCAGCCGCCGCGATGGCTGCTATGCTGCAGCCGCCATTGCGCGATGGCTGCGACACTGCAGCCGCCGTCGGCTTCCTGCGATTGCGACTGCAGCATCGCAGCCATCGCAGATTGCTTCCGCTGACAGCGTCATTGCCAAATGCCTCCAAGCTTTTACAATGGCATACAGTCGCACAAGTGCATCAATAACAAACAAATGAAATGGACCCAATGCATTATTAAGTCAAAAAAATTAAATATTAAAAAAACTAACATTTAACCATAAATGTATCAATCAGATTTACATTTGAAACGACATAACTCAAAATAGCTAACTAATGTGATGAGCCACGATCTCTCTTGTTTTGATCTCCTCCATTGGTATTAGATCCCCAACCACTTAAGGAATTATCACCTTCTAGCACTGTTGCTCGAGATTCATATGCTTGACGTAGGAGCTCCCTCATCTCTCTCAACTCTGCCATAATTTTATCTTGCTGCTCATGCTGTGCATTAACTGTCGCTTTAAGATCCAAACAAGCTATCTCAACGCGTCGTTGTACCTCATCTTCAATCATTGAACAATATCTTGATGCCCCAATATGACGTTCTGATGCATATTGAAGCATAATTGAAGAAACAAGTTTATAGATTGAGAAACCATACACTCTGCCTCTCGATGGCTCTCCAGTAGCCTCACACCATGCGTCAGCATCAAATGACTCTTGTTGTGTAGATGAATCAGAGCCTTGCCGAGAAATTGCTTTTTGATACCTATCCTGCACAATAATAAAATTAGGAGTTCAATCAAAATACTAGCAAAATTTAAATCAATAACGAATCAATGAGAAGAAACACGAACCAATAAAGAATACTCGACTATCCAAACTTGAGTGTCATAGATTTAGTTCTTCAAACAGTGGTAGTAAACTCGCTCACTCAAGCAAATTCATTTCAGGTACTATAAAGTGAAGATATTGGGAAAACCGTAAAATTGGAACAATAATCACTTCAATTATGGACAATAATTTAAAAAGAATTACTGCCAATCAGTAAACACAATGAATTGGATGGTATGACAATCAACCACAGTAGAATTAAGAGTGGAAAAGGAGTGGAGGAAGAGATACAACTTAGTAAAATAACAGCAAACATAGCAGACTAGCTACAAACTTGATATCATTTCAGATGAACTAACTGAAATCTAAAATTAAAAAAATATAGCTGAAACTAGTACACATAAGCAAAAAAAAAAAAGAAAAAAAATTAGTATTTATATGTGCAACACGTGATCTCTTGTCAACAAAGTCACCCTTGCCTTTAGAGCGCTTATAGGTACAAACGTTTATGGATTCCTGATGCCTGATTAGGGCTAAATTAGTTGCATCACCCCGAGAAGCAGAGCGATCCTCTCCTCTGCTTCTATGACGCGATCCTCTGGCTCCTGCTTTCGTCGCCTTTGCATTGCCATATGACTTTGACCTTTGTTGCCGGGCCGCCGTTCGCTCCAATCTCTCCCTTATTTCGCCGCATCTTCTCAGCTCGTCGGATCGCTCAACTCTCCTCTTCTTCAATGCTGCTCGCGCTCTTCTCTTTCTCTCTGCACTGTATGATGCTTTTTTAAGCTGTTTAGTGCCATCTCTCCTCCTTCGTTCACTGCGTCGCTGCTCTCCCATCTTATTGCTATCATCTTGGTATTTGCTGTTTCATGCTTGCCTTTCTATCATCTTATTGTTTTTTCAATTTTATTCTTATAGATTATGTCCAAATACATGACAGTTTTACCCATATATACTTGGTGTATATTTTTTACTTTAGTTTACTTATTTGTTGTAGCTTTTGATTTCATTGTGATAATGTATAATGCATAAACTTATTCGCATATAGAGTTGTGTATAAGATGTTGTCAGATCCTCGCCCTCATTCATTCTTAGCATTCAAAATAGCAAAGCCATAATTAAAAACTAGTTGAGATTAGCTACATAGATATATTAACTTCACATGACCAGTAAATTTCCTTCCACAATGACGATTTTTTTCCCTTAGTAATACATGTTATACAGCTTCTGAAGATTAGTTCTTCTTCTTTTTTTGTAGAAACAAAGATCACGAAAGAAGAATCGTTTAGTCCATCATTCTATGGATACAACCCATGAGAGGAGGTAAAAGATTGCTTCTTTATTGATATTGAACTAAATTGGAATCGACTTAAAAATGATCAGCATGCAAACCAGTAAATTATTTGTGCTCTATGTAGTTTTCATGAGAAAGTCTGTTAGACTAAATTTATCACTTGACAGAGCATTTGTTTGTTAGTGATTAAGTTTATAGGATAAGAAAACTTGGATGTCTACCCAGGGACAACGTCAGCTTGGATGATTATTGATTAAAAATGGGCACCTGAAGCCTGAGTTGGTTTTGAAAATCTCTGAAGAAAACTTGTTCCATACAAAGCTTTCTTATTCCCCTATTTTGTTTATGGAAATCAAGTAAATTGTTATTATTTTGCTTGTTTGCAATCAATGTCGACTATTCTTGTTTGAAATAGGGCTTCTGTTTTTTTACTTCTTCATATTTTATTGTATGGATCCAGTTCTGTGTGATTTTTTCAGATTGAAAGTTTTTACTAGTGGAAATCAATAGGCAGATCATATCGTTTGGAAGTGTAGAAACTAGAAAAAGTTTAAAGTAGGCAAGGAAAGTCTGCAACAAGTTTGCAATATCATGTTACATTCAAATGGCAAAAAAATATCTTTCAATCGGACTTTTGTTTTTTGGTAATATACTTAGGCTTTTTCCTTATCTATTCTATTTAATTTGCTCATTTCAAATAAGGTAGAATATAAATAGTTTGGCTCATCTTCCATCTCACTAAAGAGTTATCCTGATGCCATTGATGTATTTAATATGCTGGAAGGCTATGCTCTTTAAAGTTCCCAAATCTGATATGTTCAGAGGATTTGAAAGGTATCATGTAAGGAAGCCTATAAGAAGCTAAGATCAAGCCAATAATTCATGAATTAGTCACTTAGGCTAACCTTCTCAAGCCAATAATTCTGAAGGAGGAAAAGCTGATAGAAAGTTTCTAAGCCTTTGATCATACCAGGTCAGTACCTATGGAGTATGTGCTGAGTTTGAATTTTTATGTCAGATTGAATTTCTTTGCATATATGTAAACATAAAGTCTTCATCTTTAATATGAAATATCATGTTTGCATCTCATACGTGCAGCCAATTGATCAAAAGTCCAAAAAATTACTCACTTGTTGGGTAATTTTTTTAGTTATTTTAATTTGACACTATGGTTTTCTTGCTTTGCAAGTAGGACTAAAAATAAAAAGCTTTGAGGTAAATACAAAATGACTAGAGGAGGTAGCACTGCTCAAAATAGGAGAGAAACATCTTCTTTTGAGAGTTCACATCATTATTCTCAGTCTTGTAAGGTAGCGAAACAGCAAACCAAAGAGGGCCCTCGGACTAGGGGCCCCAGCAAAGGCATGCGTGTGCCTTCTAGCCCGTCAAAGCGACCAATACTTACTCCTAATGTTGAAAGAACTTTGTAAGTATGGTTTGAATTTATTAACTTATACACACACATATATAGATGAATAAGAATGTTATATTGCTAACTCATATAACATAGGTGGAGTGATTTGAGGGCCACTTCTGATGTTGTGGCCATTTTCAAGTCTCATTTTGATGGAGTTTGGGAGAAATGGAAAGACGTACCTCAAAAAAATCGGGATGAATTATTTACATTATTTTTCAGTAAATATAATTTTTATAATAGCTTCAATGTTTGCTTCAATTATTCATATATATATATATATATTATTTTAAAGATGGACTCGTATATTATTCTGATTGACATGATTTGACACAGGAGAGGTGGGCCTGAAGAGACGATCATCATGACGCTATCCACCAAATCTGGACTTCTGTTGCTAAGTCAAGGTTTAGAGATATGCGCTTCCGTGCTCGTGAGGAGGCCAAGGCTCAATGTAAGACTGAAAACATTGTAGATACTGTCGATAGCCCTCCTGAATGGATTAGTGCTGACATATGGCGACAACTTGTGGCTATTTGGGCAAAAAAAAATAAGTGGCGTAATAAGTCAGAGAAAGGCAAAGTAAATCGTGGGACTGAATTTGAGGGATCAATAGTTAGACATACTGTGGGTTCGATCGACCGTGCGAGCATAATGCCAACAATTGAAGCAATTGGCCATAGAGGAGGCGGAGAAGTAAAGACGAGGAGAAGGCGGAGAATAGGAAGAAGAAGAAGAGGGTATACCGTCCGACGGCGATGAAGAGGAAGACTGCGATGGCGTCGGTGGAGCGACGAAACCGCGGAGAAGAGAGAAAATGAGGAGAGGCGGGGGCGCTCGAGCTTGCAGAGGAGGCGATCTCGCAAGTGGGGGGGATGGGCATAACTATCCTAAAACTGCGAAAATAATTATCCGCCCACTATTTGCGACAAATTAGCGATCGGCTGCAGAAATTTTGTCGTAAAAATTTAAATTTCTTGTAGTGTAAGTTGACCTCAACTTGCACTCGAAAGGCTCATTTAGTTTGAGCTTTCTTTTCTTAATACAAATTTTAATTATAAAATTTAAATTTATATAAAATTTAACACAAATATAAATATTATAATTAATTTTATTTCACTTTTATATAATTTTTTTTAAATAATTTTTTTTCATTAAATCTGAAAGAATTTTTTTTTCTTTCCAAAATTTAACCTTCGAACCAAAAGAGGACGAAATCTTTGAATTTGAGTCAAGTAAATTCTCTTCGAGTTCGAATCGATTATCGAGTTAAATTGAGAATTAATCTAAAACTTATTTTGAAATTTATATGTTATTATAACATATATGTAAATTATTATGATATTTTAATTAAATTTATTTGTATAATGTTTATCTTTGTATACTAATTTCTTCAATATTATATATCAATTTAAGCAAATGTTTATTTATAAAATATTTTAAATGCATATAAAAAGTGTAAATACATTTTAAAATATAAAAATTGAGTTAATCGTGAGTTGAATTTGAAGTGAAAATTGACTCGAGTTCGTATCAAATGAAATGAAAGTAAGTTTTGAGTTTCGAACAAAATTATGAGTTGAATTGCAGTACATAAGTTTACTTTTAAAAGATTACATTAATATATATGTAATTGCTGGTGTTTTTAAGAAAACATCAAGTATTAAATTGAAAAATGCTTTATTCTCATATTTGCCATCACTCGTGCCCTTGATTTGCTCCTTTAGACTTAATTATGGCTGCTAATTTTGCTCGAAGATCACTAAAAAATCAAATTGAATTGAGTTCCACTTGATTTAAATAAGCCAACTAACGAGCATTTTTTTACTCGAGATTTTTATCAATCCAATTTTGAGCTTACATAGAATCGAATCGAGACAGCTCGAAATAAAATTGGTTAAAAAAAAAAAAAAAAAA
>JAEMOT010002558.1:16714-29712 GCA_019297695.1 Apostasia ramifera | reverse complement strand
GGCGGGGTTAGGTGAAGTTGATTGTGACAGGCGTTACCTCGTACCCTCGGGCCCGAGGTTACGAGGGATAATCCTGGAACGTCGTGGTTGATGTTTGAATAAATCCTCGTGCCCGAGGTTTGACCTGGGTCAATAGTCCTGCAAAACTGGAAGCTGAGTCAGCAAATCAAATCAATCAAGTACAAACCTGACAGGCGCCACGTGTTCGGCCAGGATGCAGCGCAGGAACCAAGTGTTAACAGCTATTTAAAAAAATATTATAATTTAGCTATTAAACTACGTACAAGATATAGATGTTTTTTAAATTTATATTTGGACTTATCTCTTGTTGTTTTTTAAAGATTCCTTTCATTAAATAGAATTTACATTGGTAAGCATGTAACTGCTTTATTTGTATATATATAACACTAATTTTTCAGCATTCATAATGTATTAAATTTTAGGGTAAATTACATCCAGGGTCTTGATTTAAGATATTATATCACATGAATTCATAATTTTAAAAATTTAACTTCTCAATTCTTGAATTGGACATAATAATTTAACTAGATATATTTTTATTTTTAATATCAAAATTATTATTTCCCCTTTCCATGTCTCTCTCTCTCTCCCTAGGAGGCATAGAAGTATGCATCTGCGAGTGACCGACAGTTGCAGGAGAATTGGCCTTGCACCGATCGTCTTGCTCGGATTGTGTGCTATGATGGCTCAACGCACAATTGCACTATGGGTAGCTGGTTGCCGCGCAGTCCCTCGTGAGGGATGCTGGAGTTAGGCTATCCATCCCATGAACGTCGATAGTGTGTTGCTGTGCAGCCCGAGGAGAGAAAGAGGGAGAAGGGAGGAAAGCGGTAATTTTTGTATTTTTATAAAAATTTAAAAAATAAAAAATGAATATGATTGATATATTATATCAAATTTAGAGACTCAAATAATGTTCACAAATATTATAATATTTATTAAAAATAGTAACAGACATTTAAATAATAAATTTGTTAATTTTAATAAATTCTTATATGCTAAGGGGACTCAGGCTGTCACTCTTTATGACTAAGGCTATAAAAAGGGTGACATTTAAGTCAAAAAGGCTGTCACTCTTTATGACTCAGGCTAAATTAACATAAGGGGACTCAGGCTGTCACCCTATTGTACCATCTTCTCCCCAGGCTATAAAAAAGGAACTCAGGCTCTCTCCCAAGGGGCCACTCTTTTTCTACCCTCTCTCTCTTGTACTCATTTGGTCTCCAATTAGAGACCTTCAAGCTTTGTAAGAGGAGATGGGATTAGTTGATTCAAATCGCCTGGATGGCATCGTGGTTTTTCCCCCGGACACTCGGGTTTTCACGTAAAAATTATCGTCTCATTTCTCTCTGTGATGGTGCATTTTTTGCATCAACAATACTGTAAAAATTAATTAATTGATTATATTTTGGTCCAATTGCATGTGCAATTTGATTTGGTCATCACACCAAATCAAATGAACTGACTAGTCCTAGTTGGATCGGGCAATCTAGTTTGATTTTTACAACACTAATTAAGAGTTCATTTTAAGCTGATGAAAGAATAGCCATCGAAGACGCATGAGAAGGGAGAATACATAGTGAAGATATTGCGCGCGTCAGCGACGGGCAACCTCATGTATGCCATTATTTGTAAACGAGATCAAATATTATTTTTCAGTAGAAATTATGAGCTGGTTTATGGTAAACTCAGGCTCAACGAATTGAAAGACTATGAAACGGTTAATTAAATATCTCAAGGAAACTACAGATACGACTCTTTGCTATAGTAAGGACAAGGTCATCTAGAAAGGATATACAAATGCGGATTTCGACAGACTTCTATATTACACGAAGAGATATTTATGTAAAAATGATCTCCCATCAGATCTATATGTAATTTTTCTCAAGCTTTTTTATCAGAAATTACATATATATCTCAATATTTTAGATGAATTACATTTAGAATCTAATATAGTTATTTGTGAATAAATGGGAAGGAATAAGAAAATATTGAATTAAAATTTTAAGTTGTATGAGATAATTTTGAGGAACATTTTTCTACCACCAATCAATTTGAATAATTAATAAACAAATTTAAGCTTAATTTTAAAAACTTGATTCATAAATGAATGAATTTGAACATACGAGCATTCTATTTATTAATATTTCTGAACAGTTCATATAATATTTATGAATATACTCGATTATAAATCTTGATATGATATTTTTTTTAGCTATTTTAGTATATTTATTTATTAATAAAGAAATTAATAAAATCATGATAATTAATATATATTTTTAATATATAAGAGGCTGTCGTATATGAACTAAGTACGAGCTTATTTGTGAATAATTAGTTTATTTGTGAATAATATGAACTAAGCTCAATTATGTTTTTATGCTCATGAACTAATTTGGAATAAACTCGAGCTCAATTTTAATAAATAAATTCGAACTTAAATAGATTTCATTTATATTCTTAAATTGTTGTGTTGAAAATTTACGATTTATATGACATTATGATTATTTTAGTTATATCTTGACAAATTTTAGTTTTATTTTAAAAAATATGTATAATAAAAAATAAAAATAGTTAATTAGATAGAGTGTGTAGTAAAATTATTATTTTATATTAAATTTTATATGATAAAAATTAATTTATTATTATTTTTATTTTAATGAAGTGAAGTTTTATTTTGGTGTTGGATAGTTGGAACCGATGCTCCAACACGTGCTGAAATAAAACGGCCATTTATTTTGATATTAAATAACTTGGATGATTATGTAATTAACACTAATTTACGGGATGTGTATGAAAATAGCCCTTCATCAACATTCCACACCTCCGGGTCTCTGCTCTGCACCGCCTCGCTAATCCACCATCGCCCATTTGGTCGTCGCGTTGGCGAGTCTTCCTTCTCCCCCTCTGATTGAAAAACAACAAAAAGGGTAGTACTCGTTCGGCTCCATGGAGGTTTCTAGGTCGTCATGAGTAGTAGGTGAGCTGCAGATCCATTCCAAGTTCTTTTCTACAGATCTAATCTGTTTCGTTCTTCTGTTTATATACGATCTGAATGTCTATGCTCTTTTGTTCTGTTTGGGTTTTTAATATCACTTCAGCTAGTGCTTGACGCATTAGGTTCGCTTGGATTGGTAGGGAATTATGTTGAAGTTCAGATCTTGTTGTTTGGGATTAACCTTGCTTTTCTGTTTCTCGATGCCATTGTTGTAGTTGAACGAACGGGAGTCAAGGGACTTATCTATTATCCTGATTCTTTAAGAACTCGTTTAAAAGAAGATACTTTATGCAAAAAAGACTTGAAATGTGGGCTCATGTTTCTTGGATTTTACTGCCTGTATATAAGTGATTCTTGAAAGGAGGGGAGTAAAGTACACGTCTACAATCAGCTGTCCTTTGCTTTTTTGTCTTTGAAATAGTTTTGCCGAAGTGCGGTAACTTTTTTAGCCATTTAGGCGTGGTAATTAGTCTGTCGTAGCAATTACGAAGCTGACTACTGTCTAGTTGATGGGCATCATTCTATAGAAAACTAAAATTTATGCAAAATGTAAAAGTTATGATAGGTTCGTCGGGACATGTAATGATTTTGAGAGATGGAGCCAATAATGTAAGCTAATGTCGAAGGATCTCTAGCAACTATGTGATATGAAACTTGGCTCTGTTTTTAAAGAAATTAATCAGCAGTGAACTGTTAACAAGGTTGTTCAAACTATTCTTTCGTTTCTTTCATGTTAATTGATTTTTATGTTTTGTAGTTTGTCCTGAATGCTTTTTTTCTTGACCTGAATGCTTGTGAAAGCTTCTTTATCTTTGAATGCTACGTGGAGTTTGATCATTTAGCAAACTCGTTAGAATGTTCCATTTCCTCATCAAAGATATGCTGAGCATCAGATACTGTTATGGGATATTTCCAGCATATACTATTATGTAGAATTGGAGTTGTAATTTTATCAGCCTTGATATTTCAAATGTCTGCTGTGACACTTAATTTAGATATCTAGTTCATGCATTTATTGTAGTTGTATAAGCCAGATTGCAAAAGCAAAGATGATGTTTGGAAAAGTAACTTGCATTTTTGTCTCTTCTCAAAACGATATTCCGTAAAAGAAAATGTGAGGACATTCTGTATGTGCCTTTTTGCTAATGTTATTCATGTCTATCATTCAGTATGACTGATGGAATAGTCATAAGTTCAATCGTTGAGGAGCTTCTTGTTTTTAGGTGATAGTATGAACAGGTTAAGCAAACATTTACTAATAATAAGATGAATCCTTTTGTCAAATGATGACAAAAAACAAAGCTGGAGTACTCTCTCTCCATCCCCCTCTCTCACACGCACTTGCCTGCTTGGTGGCTTCCTTACAGTGCATGTCTTTTTTATTCTTTCTGAATTTATTCGTTTGGCTCATGGCTAAAATATCTATGGCTAGAAAAGCTAGTAAATTTTCAAATCTAATACAATTCTCAGTAATAAGATATGATTTTATTTTACATCCTATACAAGCTTCAATATAAAAACTTATTTTTTATTTCATATTCTATACATATTTCAATATATCAAATTTTGGCTAAAAAAGAAGCAAAAGTAATTTGATTTTATTTTACATCCTACATAAGCTTCAATATAGAAACAAAACTTTATTTTACATCTTATAAATATTTCAACATATCGATATTTGGCTAAAAAAAAGCAAAAAATTAGTCACTAACCAAATGGGACTTTAATGTTCCCTTTGCCTTTTTTGTCCTACCTTTTATGTGAACTTCTCCCTTATGAATTTATCTATATACAGATAAGTTTTGTCTTAGTTAAAATTGTTATTCTACAATTCAGTATGTTAATTTAGCTCATTATAACATATTTTTTTGTACAATTTCAAATGTCAAGCAGAAGTCTAGCTGGTAGTGGTACACAACTAATATTATATGTTGTATAATAATGTGCAATATAGTTTGAATTAACATACAGTATGTAACATGTATATCAGTGTATGCTGAAAGTTTAAAAGAATGCTGGCTATGACTGCCACCATTTGAAATTAAAAACTATACGCATGCATATTTGCATGCTAAATGTGTAAAAAATCTACACTCTAGTTGCTTAAAGGAAGTAGAATACAGGTATTTTTATTAATGTTTGCTATATTCGTGAATATTGGTTTTCTTATGTTATTTTGATACGCATGTCTTATGATGGGAATAAAACATCTATCTATATTGTTATTAAATCTATGTGTGTGTTGTTTTTTAGCAAATTTAGAAAACTTAGCAAATCTATATGTTTGGGTATCACCTGATCCATTTTAAGTCTTCATCTATTTAAATGCTGTCACAGCTTTTGATTTGTTGGAAGAAATGTGTGAAAGAAATTGGATTTTGTGGTTGTGTTGCAGTTATATAGATAGTTTTATAGACTTAGGAGGGTATAGGATTGTATGGATGGGAACACTTATGGAGGAGAAATGTCGCTGCTTGACATGTGCTATGCAAAATGTTTTACTTTATTGCATGTCAGTATTCATGCTTGTTGCTCTTAAGGGGGCTTTTGGGTCAATGTCATTGCGATGTTATGCTATTTCATTTAGAGAAATTGATTGTTCGGTTTAATGGCATGTTTTAGATAATATTATGAAAAATACGTAAGTACCTCTCTAAAATGACATCTAATGTTACACAAAAGTGAATGACATCTAGATGTCACCCTGATTATAATGGAAAGATATGAGGTTGGATTGATTTTCTATTTATTTTTTACTGTAATGGCAATGAACCAAACAAACAATAATTTATATATATATCATAAACATTTAGATAACATTAACATCTAAGTAACATGAACCAAACAATAAATAAATGCTAAGTTCTCTTTTATGGTTACTCCGCAACTACTCTATGCTCATGACTGCATTAAATGAATGCTAAGACTGATAGCATTTCTTATATAGGCGTTTTGTATGGCTGCAAGTTGATTTACCTCATTTTCATTCATCTTTAGGTAAGTTTTCTGATGTATGCTTGTATAAGCATATATCATTATAAGACTTATTCTGTGAATAACTTGATATTACTAATGATATCTTCTTGTTGTTATTCTTATGTTTTAATAGCTTACAGATCTGTGTTTATTCCTTGAAATTGTTTGCATCAGCATATTATCGATAATTTTCCTTGTATTTCTATGTGAAACTGTTTGCAGGTTGAAATTATATAACTACTTGCAAGTTTAACAAAAACCAAACCAAACCAATCTTACCAGTAAGATGATGCATCCATTTTGTTCAGCCTAGGTGGTCTAGAGCTAATCCAGTAGGTTAGATAACCAACTTTTAGTCATTGAGATATAATCTTATGGCTGCAATGGTTTTAATGATATTATTTACTATGCATGCTATGCCGGAGTTGGGGCTGCTTACATGGATGAATGTAGTATTGAAACGTGCAATTGCTCTGACTTGTGAAGCTAGCCATGGATACTATGCCTTTTGATTGATTGTCTAATACCCCGAGCCTTGTTTTAATGCTGGACGGAAGGATCCTATTGATGATCGCTGAATCATTCTTATTTTGAACAATTTTACTAATGTGGCTGGTATGGAATCTCAAGTTCTTGTTGTTTCTTGACAAAACCTTGGTTTAGGCGTAATAATGACTTGCTGCTGATTTAGTCATCTGATATTCGTTACAAGTTTCCAGATAAATATTTTCTTACAAAATTGGTTTCACTTCATTGTTAATATTGTTAATATATTGGCATTTTAGGCTGTATGTGCATCAAAACCTTATTATTTCATACCCATCACTGACCAAATCAACTGTGTCCAATGAGCTGTTGACATGGAAATTAGTGGAACTTCTATCCATTGGACCAGTGAAACTCATGTTCTATGAGTTGGACTGTGAGGCAGTATAGTCTTTTTCTTTTCATTGATTTGTTTTCTTCAGTCACGCACCCTCTTCGATTATGGCTCTTGACTGCAGGCTGTGGTTTGAAATTTGTAGGTGTTTAACATTTTCTGGGATATAAACAATCCCTTTGGTGATGTCTGGATATGACTGGGCATTCTTTGCAATGGAGTTGGTACCTATCAGCAACCAATCAGAGGAAGCATCAGAAACTGACCCCATCTTGTGTCAGCCAACCTCCCATGATGATTCTGATGAATCTCAGACTTTATGTGAAATCAGACCTTTGTGTGAAGCTGGTGAATGTGAGAATTCTGAAGTTGAACGCTCTAGTCTGGTGAATGTAGAACAATCACAATGCCGGATTTGCCTTGATTCTGGAGGTCCTTACTTAACATAGTTGGTATATTAAAATCCATGGGATTTATTTTGTTTCAAAGGAAAAATTGCATTAAAACATATCTATTTATGGCAGAATCAGAATGTTTCTGAGCTTAGACATTAATTTTCACAATCTTCACGTGTTTAGGCGATGATCTTATCGCACCATGTCATTGTAACGGCACACAGAAATATGTGCATCGTTCCTGTCTTGATAATTGGAGATCAACAAAGGTTGGATAGAGATAATGTTATTTTATGATTATTATTGTAGGATTTCTAAGTTTTCATATTCTTTATTCTGTCAGGAAGGTTTTGCATTTTCACACTGTACAGAGTGCAGGGCTGTGTTTATATTACGTGCAAATGTGCCACCAGATCGCTGGTGGTTGAGACTTAAGTTTCAGCTGCTTGTTTTGAGGGACCACACGCTCATTTTTGTTATAGTGCAGTTGGTGAGTTTATTCTGGTTATACTTGTCTTTTTAGCCGTACCTGATGTTTTGTTTTGACCATTCGCATGTAGAAGTAGTACTCTCAACAAGTCAACATGGGTCTGATTGCCTTAATATGCCTTTAATTTCTAATGTGAACATATGTTGTGACATTACTACTGCAACAACAACGAAGCCTTAAGCCCCTTTAATTCCAAGCTAGCTGAAGCCAGCTATTCCTCTTTATTTTCTCTATTTAGTTGTATTCAATATAACACTCTCCATAAATGCGAGTGAAAGTCAAGTAGAATGTTATACAAAGCTATTACCAATAATAATAATAATAATAATAAAGAACTTCATTTTGATATCTACATGGGTATTCTGATTGATACTTAAATTTATCTCTTGATTAACATGAAATTACATGATAAATGTTTTCTTTTGCTTAATTAAAATTCTTTCCAGCCCAAGATTCAGCATTGGTATCATTTTTTATGATAGTTTTCACTTAAACCTAAGCTCTTCTTCCATTGATCTAGATGCTTATTTTGTCAAATCATTAAATTTTTTTTTTATTTTCTTTTTCTGATATAGTTTATGTTATATGCAGGTTGTAGCTTTCCTTGGTATGATAATATACAGATTCTATGGAGAGGAGCTTAGAGAAATGTTTGGCTACGAGGAACACCCATATGGGTTTTACACTATGGCTGGTAGGTGCATGCCTCTCTTCAGGCAAACCATCTCCTTTCTCTCATCTTGACTTCAAACTTTGAAAATCATAAGGTCAAAACCTCATGAGTTCAGACTAAGAGCACTGCTCGTTGATATCAGACTTGGAATTGCCAAATCGTGTAAATAAAGGCTAGATTTTTGGGTTAACTGAATAAAAACCGCAAGAAAGTAGGGGAAAGCCACCAAAGCTCATGATAAACCGCTGGGAAAAATTTAGAAGAAAATTAAGTTGATTTGGTTTTCAGTTTATTACAATATAATTGGTTAAGTTGATAAATTTCAATATGCAGACTTGCTACCAGCTTTGAACATCAAATTATGGCTAAGTTGAACTTAGATGGAGCCAAAAATTCATGATTACAGTCATCTTGTTAAGCTCTGCAAAAGCTTTTAACGAATGTTAAATTTGGAGGGAGTTGGATTACTCAACTGGCCATATAATCAATCCATCATGGTCTTATTAAACTCAACACAGTACAATTTAATCAAATTAGAAACCAAAATTGGATTAAAATCTAATTTGTCAATTTGGCCAAAAAATTGGTGATAAATGGGCTCAGTTAGAGATTGAAAAGGTTAAACAAGTCAGTTGATTGAAATAGGCCCGTATAAATTGGATTGACTCTTCCCCACCCCAAGGTGCACATATGCATGCATGTGTAATGTTTTCCTTCTGTTTGCTACTTCGTAAAGTGCTGCTAACAATGAGCTAAGTTTTCTCGAATATCTTCTTAGAAAGGAGATCATTTCCTATCCAGTGAACAAGCCAACCTCTCTTATCCAAAAGAGCAACCCGTGCCATCAATAGTAGGGATGGATAATCGGAACAATGCCTTTGCATCCTTCATGATAAATCACCTTTGTGTCACATTCAGATGCAATATACCGCAATTTAGCTTGACTAAACCAAGGGAATAGCCTAATTAACCGCTTGTGGCTTCCAACTGCTTGAATTTGCCGTTTGTGTGGAGGAGCACATCATTGACAGTTGTCGAAGTTGCCGTTTGTGTAGCCTTTATTTGCCCGCTATAAATAGGATCATTGTCGAAGAGCTCCGTAAACTAGGGGTGAGAGTATGGCTTGAAGATCGATAGTCTCTCGATGTTCGGATCGATATTTAGCTTGAATTGAGTTTATTGAGCTGAACCTCGAGCCATGGCCGGGTCGAATGGAGTTTGGCTCAATCTCTATTTTTTAAATATAAATGATATATTCATTGATTTAATATAATTATTTATTACTTGTACATAAGTATGTGTTAGTTATAATTAGGATATCTATTAGGTTATTCCAATTTCAAATTTTAGTAGAATTTATGATTGGACGGATACATGTGGTTAGGGTTTAGGAAAATCGTTGTGGCATAATGTTGAAGATGACCCTTTGACGACTGAAAATTGACTCTTGATTTGTTAACATGTGAATGACTTGTGTATTGAATATTTTATCGCCGGATCAACAACTAAAGGAATTAGATGAAATCTTGGCCATTGTGACCTCAGTCTATCTTCATTCCTTTCCCCATCATTCTAGGTCTTCACAAGGGAATTCAGATCCTTGGATTGGAATTCTGAGCGTGATTAGCTTAGATTTACATGCAACATCTAAATGGTCTATGTGAACTTTGGCTCTCAATGAGTTTTTTTTTTTTGAAATGTGGCGTAGTCCTTACACATATTAATATGTAATTATTTATAAAAATACATCATGATATCTATTGATCATTGAGGAGAGCCATACCCCTCTTCCATACAAAATCACCTACTACTACTATATGAGCAATGTAATTAACTGCTTTATGTACTACGTGTGATATAAAAGTGATTTTACATATTTGAAATAAAGCAAAAAGAATCAGCTATTCTATCTAGGGGCGTAGCTCGATCAGTTTGGATCAGTTTTAGGCAAAACTTGGACTCGAACCAGTTAAAGTCAGTTCTATAATTATTGGACCAAAATAGAATCAAAAAATTATGTTTGGGTTCGGCTCGAATCTAGTTCGAATCCAGTTCTTCCTGTTATTCGACAACAAATTAAGGGGGTAGTTTTAGAGTTCATATTATATATAAAGATATTCAAATTTGCTAAACTATGACTATAATTACAATGCATACCTAATAAAATTTGAATGAAATATTTATCATACATATTTATTTTGAAAAATTTAGGTTTAATAATAGTAAAAATGTTATAAGATTAATAAATTATATAAAATATTTTAGTTAATGAAATTTATATAATTTAACTAAACTACATATTTGTCCTCAAGAAACCTTTGCGTGCCAGTACCTCTTTTTTTTGGTTTGCACACTTCCTTTGAAGGCACATAATGTATTGCTTTAGATTTTACATCCCCATTTCATAGAAATGTCTTGATGAGCTTCTTTATTGAGTAAGGAGCATTTTTTGGAACAAATTTGTGGGATTAGCATAGACGGTATGGACGTCAATGTGCTATTTATCAAACCGATTCTCTCTACAAATTAGACCTCACACGCTGTGAGCTAATTCTATGTTTGACTACTCAATAGTGGTTGCAAAAATTGATTTAGTAAGCCTATGCTTGGTTAGGATGATTCCTATATTATGCCATTGCTGTCCTTTCTGCGTTTTGAACCACCTCTTGATGATAATTTTTATTTTTCTAGAATAAAGACCTAATTATTTAGGTTTCATTTGCCTTATTTTTTCTTATTGGCCTGAATTTTATTTTTTATTTTTTTTGGGTTAGTTTTGGCTGTCATTTTGGTGGGTTTGCTCTATGGATTCTTCATAGCCATAATCTGTGGACAAAGGATTAATGAGCGCCATTATCATGTTCTTGCCAAACAAGAGCTAACAAAGGTAAAACATGATTATTGCTGGTTTGAGTTATTCTAATTTTTATTATTAGGAGACGTTTGGTTCAATATTATTTTAATATTATATCATGTTAGCTAGATGTTATGACTGTAGATGTCATCTTTTGAGTGATATTTGTATACTTTTTTAGAAAGTTATTTAAAGATATTATCAAACGAAATAATTATTTTTTATAGATAATATAATATAGCATTAAGATAACATTGAACTAAATGTCCATTTAATGTGTTTTTTCCTGCTTTCCTTGATTTCTTACCTTTATATGGTAATATATCGTATTTCATAAATCACTAGTCCTTAACTATGATTTTGAACGCAATCAAGATTACTGTTAATGTTTACTCTTGTGTTTTCCACTTTTTCCTGCTTGAAAATTTCATCTTTAATTTTGGGCCCATCACCTTTATCGTATTAAACCATGAAATTTCTTAATTTATGAAAATCTCGTGCTTAGACTTTTATATACAACATATCTAATAATCTAGACTTGTTAAACATCATTCATGTGATTTCGCGTCTTCTAAAAAGGTAGATAGTTCATCCTCACAAAAAGATCTTATAAAAAGGTGAGTAGTAAATTATATTTGTATATTTCCTTTATTAAGATACGCCAAGTCTTGAATGTATAAAAAAAGATATGCCTCTTATGAGTTTCTTAAGTTATATCTTTCCAACTCGTTTTATCTTGTCATTACTCTGCAACTTGAGCAAATAGTATAACTGAGGTCGGAGACCAAACTATTCTCCTAGTGGATGTGGAGCTTGTGAGAATCTATTTCTATAGTAATAGTCTGAATGTTCTCTAGTAAGCAAGAAATCTTGAAGGCTTCAAATAGACTAAAGTACTTTCTTGTTATGAGCCTTTTTTACTGTGCTCCTAACTTGGACTTATTGTTATTTGCTTTTTGTTTTTTTGGGATAACTACCTACCTACCATCCAAAATTTTGAACATTACCTACGTACTCTTTTCACAATATTTGAATTATGGGGCAGCAAGCATCTAAAAAAGGGTGTAATATTTAAAGTTTTATATAACATGAATGTAAATGTCCTTTGTTTTTTTAGGCATCAATAGTCTCATATGTGATTATTTGCTATTTTGTAGTTGACGGAGTGGAATGAAGTGTTGCTCGGGAAACATGGGTATTGAAAATCTTAAAGACCGTAGGTTCCCATTTTTAAAGGAATTCCTGGCAAGATGATAGATCCAGCCCTAGGTGCCTCTACATGGGCTAGGCACATAAAATATTGGTGAATTTATCATAACTATGACGAGCCTTTTCATTTTGATGGAGAACAAGCAAGAAGAAAGGAAAGGATAAATAGAAAAGAAGAATGTAAAATATTGGTGAATGCATCATACCTATGACATCTTTTGATGGGAAGAAGCTACAGGAATGAGTAGGACAAATAGAAAATAAATGAAGGAGCGGAAGGTAGTAGAGAGGAAGCCTGGGATTTGGTGGGAACAAGTTTGTTCCATTTATCAAATCTATGATATAAAAATAATTAGGCTATATCTAGAGATTGGCCATAATACTTGGGAACTACAAATTACCAAAACAATGAACGCAGAAAATCAAACACTTCTCTGACATTAAAAACAGAAAATCAATGATGCTGAATACCAAGGACTACTAAACCACCTTCAATGAAAAT
>JAEMOT010002557.1:14045-26084 GCA_019297695.1 Apostasia ramifera | reverse complement strand
AAGAATTATAAAATTTTGGTACTTAGGTGGTCAATCTTCATGGGAATGACTTGGTCTCATTGATTATATTACTTGAGTTGATTTTGTACACTTGCAAAAAAATACACAACAAAACCACTGAACAGTTCTCCGGTGAGGGGACCGGGCAGCAAGACTCTCTCTCGTCAAGAGGATTTTTCGATTGTAACAGGACTCCGGTTGAGGAGCACCTGGCTTCTTCTTCTTCTTCTTCTTCTTCTTCTTGAACTCTTCTCAAAGCATTGTACAGCCTTAAAGGCTATCATTTTCTTATTAGTGAAACTTCTTCGCTGACCGACCGGTGGACGTAGGTGATTTCCTCTCTGAACCACCTTAAATCTCTGTGTGCTTTTCTGGTTGTTTCGGACTAAATCTTCTCCCTGAGCCTTTATTAACAGGCTCGTCACCCCTTTGCGCGCCGCCGTCTCCCGGAACTCTCTTTCTTTGGTGTTTCTTGGGATCCCCACATTCCTACATCAACAGTAGTATTAAATTAAATCAAATAATTCTCACTTATATTTTAAATTATATTTTAAGGGTAAATAAAAAAATTTAAATTCTTGGGCTGAAGCCGGTCTATATTGTTAATGGCTCCAGTGAGCTGTTTGCCACCAGTACGCTACCAGTGCAAATTAATCCATCGATTCCATTCGTCTATTAACATATCGAGTTCAATCATGCGAATGGCTACAAATCCCCATGAGCGGACCCCAAGTCCAAGCTATTGAATAAGACCGATTGGGCTATGGACGTGGCCCGCTGGCCAGGTGGGCCCCGGGGAGCCCTGCCGGCGTCATCACACAAAATAGAGGGATTAAATAATTAGAATAATTACCTACATGTCACACAAATTTTCATGTATTACATCACACACACTTTCTTCATAATCTATAGTGTAAATTTTGTGAAGAAAATGTGTGTGGTGTAATATTAAAAGATTTGTGTGACATGCAGGTAATTGTCCTTAAATAATTTTGCATTATTTCTAAAAAGAAAATTACATTATCAGAATTACACAGAAATTTAAATTTGTTGATTGTGAGAGAGGGGGTTCGGAGAATTAGCGGCACATAATATATTTAGCTTATGGGTCTAGGAGTTCAATTATTGAGAGGGATAATAATCATCCAGAATAGCACATAAAGATTTAAGGTGGTTGAGGGATGAATTCCCCTACGTTCACCAGAGAGTCAGTGAGAAAGATTCTATTAAAACTCCCCTACGTCCATTGGAGAGTCAGTGAAAGAGGTTCTACCAAAGCTCAAAAATGGTTTGATCGAAGGACTAATACAAGGGGAAAGTAAAGAATACAAGCTTCGTCAAGCTTTGTCTCCGATGTTTCTCGAGTAAGACTCCTGATCTTCTACCTGTTGAATCTCTCCTCTCTATCTTGTTGTACATATCTTTGTATGGCTTAGCCCAAAGGTATTTATAAGTAAGCTGTAGTGGAACTCAGCGGATTCTTCAGGTTAGAATGCCGAGTATTTTATTTACTGAGTCCATACTAATAATCTCACCGCTGCTGACTTCCGGAAAAATCGTCATTAGTGACCATGGCACACGAGTTCTCTTTCTTTGTGATCCGTGAGAATCTTTATTTAGTGAAAGTTATGCTGACGTGATGGTCTGATAGCGACAGTTGGGGAAGAGCAGACGTCATGTTCGATGTTACAAAGGGTGTTGAAGTTCGAATATTATGGCCAATGTTGTGGGATGTCGAATTAGCAGGACCGGGGGTTGAGGCTTGCAAAGGAGAAGCCTGCTAAGTCAAATACCGTCATTGATAATAGATAATAGGGTTTGAAAGAGTCCCTCTAGGTGCCACGTGTATGGGTGAGATGCCACGCTGAATGCATGTGTAAATAAAATTAAATAGATAATTTAATAAAAATATGTTATTAGACTATTAAATAATTTGACTCAACAGAAAGCTGAGTCAATTTGAAGATAGAATCAAAATAAATTTGTCCAGGTGAGCCATTTATTTTTATGATATAAAATTTTGATCACCAATCTCAACCTACATAGTATCACATTGGATAAGGTTAAGATAATATTAAATAATAATAATAATAATAATAATAATAATAAATATTATTCACATAATATAAGTAGTTTCATTAACTAACTTAGAATTTTTGCTTGTAAATTTTGTTCATATTTATAAATTATTTTTTTTCATTTTTATTTTTAGTCGGATAAAATTGGACGCTAATGATTAAAAATAATTAAATAAATAATGTTAAAAAATCAATGAGCTCGGCACAGCTCAGATTAAGATAGAATTAAATTTAATTTTAATTTTAGAATTTTGTTAAAAACAACCTTAATTAATCAAGTCCCACTTAATCTACAGATTTTGAGCCATTTAATCGAAGCAGGCAAAAGACATAAATTAATCAAACTTAATTAGCAGAATATCATGATCTAATTTGAAAAAATAATTTATTTTGTTTTATGATATTGTTCAAACAATATTAATTACAAAAAGGATTGTTTACTCTAATATCTTTTCTAAAACTTATATTTATCCTCTCTTCACCTAAATTTTATAATGAGATAATTATCTACATGCCACACTATTTTATTTTATTTATATTTTACCCATCCATTCTTAGTTAATTACGTTATGCACACTCAAAACATTACAAAATCTTACATACACACACTTGAGTTAAAATTTAATCAAAATTTATTTGAAAAAAAATATTTCATTAGTAAATCATAAAAATTATATTTTTACTTTTAATGATATATATTTTTCTCTTCCTTAATACCACACTAAAGCGCTGATTTGTCCTAAAATCAATTCACATTGCGGATATCTTTTTCCTTTGCCACCACCTAAACATTAAAGTTTTAGGATTTTCACTCAAAATATATTTAAATATCTTAAAATAATATGATGAACGGCTCAAATTTTTTATAATCTAACTATAATTAGGTTATTGAAAAATTATGATTACTTATTATAATAGAAATAAGTTAAAATATATGTATGTAAAATTTTATAATATTTTGAGTGTGCATAGCGTAATTAACTAAGAATGGATGAGTAAGGCATAAATAAAACTAAATGGTGTGGCATGTAGGTAATTATCCTTTTTATAATTTACTTGTACCTAGTTTTAAATCTTTAATTTACAGATATTTATTATCTAAAATATTTAAATTTCTAAATTACAATTTAAGCTCGAGGTCCATCTGATGTGGCATATTTATGTATAAATATTTGTAGGCATGTATATATATATATATATATATATATATATATATATATATATGAATTTAGCAAATAAAATTTTAAATAATATTGTATATTTCTTAGCATGGTTAGCTAATGTGAATGGTATAGAATTTCAAGAAACAAGATGATATGATATTGATTATTATAAAATATATCAAAAATTATGATTGTTAAAATATGGTATATATAAGTAAGTAATATTAAAGATTACAATGGCATGAGTTTAATCTCGAATTTTAAAAATGACCTATGAGTAAATTTTAAGATTCAAGTGGCGTTACATCAAATGCCACCTTGAAAGTGAACAATAGTAATTATTTTTATAAAAATATGAAACTAGCAGCCTAAAATCTCGTTTGATTGGGGAGTTAATTTTTAGACAAGAAAATATTTTTTGTCATAAATTTAATAGAAAAAATTTATTTTAAAATTAAAAAGTGTGTAAGATGTGAAATTAAATTAATTCTAATATTTATATTTATATTAGATGGGAAGAAAGTTGATTTTAAGTCTAAAATCTATGTTGGACTTTAAAAAAAGTTTGAATTAGTCGAGAATTAATAGTAATATTTTTGTTTTAAAGGAGAAATTTTTAAGCTCAAATATAAACTCATTTAAATTCAAAAACAGACGTAAAGTACAGTTAAAATGTAAAAGTGTGCCAACTATATTATATTAGTATTATTTTTATTTTAATATATTATTATCACATGTATACATATTTTTGAACTTAGACGTGCTAAGGAGCACAATTTTTGTACGTGCATTTTAAAAGAATGATAAAATGATAACGGTGAATATAATTAAAATAAAGAATAATTACCTATATATTATATAATTTAATTTTATTTATGTTTTACCTATCCATTTTTAGTTAATTATGCTATGCATATTCAAAATATTATAAAATCTTACATACACACATTTTAACTTATTTCTATTATAATGAGTAATCATAATTTTTTAATAACCTAATTATAGTTAGATTACAAAAAATCTGAGCCGTTCATCATATTATTTTAAGAATATTTAAATATATTTTGTGTGAAAATCCTAAAATCTTAATGTTCAGGTGGCGGCAAAGGAATGAGATATCCGCAATGTGAATTAATTTTAGGACAAAGCAGTGCTTTAGTGTGGTATTGAGGAAGAGAAAAATATGTACCATTAAGAGTAAAAATATAATTTTAATGATTTACTAACAGAATATTTTTTTAAATAAATTTTAATTAAATTTTAACTCAAGTGTGTGTATGTAAGATTTTATAATATTTTGAGTGTGCATAGCGTAATTAACTAAGAATGGATGAGTAAAGTATAAATAAAACTAAATGGTGTGACATATCGATAATTATTCCTTAAAATAATTATGAAAAATTAAATGACATATATGTAAATAAGTTAATTTGAAGTATTATGAGTATAAATGGACAACATTCAATGCGGAGATAAGAAGGGCGAGAATGAGGGAGGAGTAGGTGGGGGAAGGAGACGTGGACGAAGACATGGGCAAAGCTGCTCTTCGTTGACTTCTAGAAGAAGAATCGAGACAGGGGCTTCTCTCTCTATCTCTTCTTTCTCTTCTTTCTCTTTCTATCTCTTCTTTCTCTTTCTATCTCTTCTTTCTCTTTCTATCTCTACAGTTAATAGACGGGGACGGTTTGAAATGGAGAGAAAGAGCTTTGAAAAAGGAGGGACGAATCGGAAGATGCACGAGTAGACCGGTAACTTAAAAAGTTGGGAAAAAGGTACTTTTACTTAAAGGTACTCATACTTTTAGGATCTTTGTAACTGGTAAAATAATTTAAACATCATTATCACATTATTTTATAAAGATAATTACCTACCTGCCACACTATTTAGCTTTATTTATGCATTACCCATCTATTCTTAGTTAATTACGTTATGCATGCTCAAAATATTATAAAATCTTACATACACATATTTTAATTTATTTCTATTATAATGAGTAATCATAATTTTCCAATGACCTAACTATAGTTAGGTTACAAAAAATTTGAGTCGTTCATCATATTATTTTAAGGATATTTAAATATATTTTGAGTTAAAATGCTAAAACCTTGATGTTTAGGTGGTGGTAAAGGAAGAAAGACATCCGCGACGTAAATTAATCTTAGGACAAATCAGCGCTTTAGTGTGACATTGAGAAAGAAAAAATATATATCATTAAGAGTAAGTATAATTTTAATAATTTACTAATGAAATATTTTTTTTCAAATAGATTTTGATTGAGTTTTAACTCAAGTGTGTGAATGTAAGATTTTGTATTGTTTTGAGTGTGTATAGTGTAATTAACTAAGAATGGATGGGTAATACATAAATAAAGCTAAATAGTGTGGCATGTAGGTAATTATCCCTATAAAGTAATGTAATAATAATTTAAGGGATAATTAAATCTCATAAATTTAAAATTTAAAGAATGATAATAAATAATCCTTTGACCTATAATCATATCCCTTAAATATTTTTAATTTTAATAAATATCCTCATGAAAATTTTAAATCAATAAATATTCAAATAAATTATAATATTTTAAATAAATTCAAATTTAAATCAAGAAAATAATTTCTTAATATTTCTCTTTATATTTTTAAATAAATACTAGATCTTACAAAAATTATTTTTACATCTAATATTTTTTTTATCATTCTTTCTAAGTCATTTTTCAAGATCAAATAAATCAAAGGTTTTACCCAAAATTCTTTTTCTATATTTTCTACACCAAAATACCGTAAATATTATTTGTCACTCAAATTTATACATATAATTCTAATTCATAATACACATCAAATTTAATTTTTCAGGATATTACAAATACAATCCTTTATTTAAATACTAAAATGCAGTGCATTTCTTAAAAAATTAATTAAAGAGTGAAAAATTAAGGCAAAAGCAAACTTTTTGTAGCCACACGGTGGAACTTTAATTTTTTGCAAATTTAAAGTCTCCTATCGTCAAAAAAATAGCTTAAAATCATTTTTATATAACCATATCTAAATAATGGCTTTGAAGTAAGTAAAACCGATCAACCACAACATTTGATTCGGTTTTTAATTTGACCCCAATTTGAGCTAATTTAATCCTGGTTCGATGTAGGAATAGTTTTGTGATTTGAACGAATCGATTGAACTGCTAGTTCATGGTTGGACTAATCAAAATGACAAGTCAAGATTTTTTTTTTTTATAGAAAGAATATTTCGATGTATCTAAATATTCTTTGATAATAATGCATACTTTTTGCCTATATGCATTAATTACTTCATTTATATGTTTTTTTTCATGTAAAAAATCTTATTTTTTTTCTCCTTAATTTTACTCAGTTTCTTTTATATCCCATTGGGTTCCATGTATCTCTCTCGAATTGCTCAATGAAACCGAAAAAATTCCCAAACATGATTTATGAAAATGAAATATAGTTAAATTAAAAAAATATTTATGTAATTTGATATATCTATATATATACTATTGACAGAGAAGAATAGCATTCTAAAAATTAGCAAGCCACAAAATTTTTTATCAGAACTATAAATATAAAGAGCTTAATTAGAATCGCACCAAGAGAAAACTAGATATAAGATAGTTTAGGGATAAATTCCCCTATGTCCACCTAGAAGTTAAAGAAATATTATCACTATAGCTTGAAAGATTGGTCCTAAAATCATTACAGGAATATACTCAAGAAAGAAAAAAAATATAAATAGTTTGATCACTTGATGATCTCTCCATCCCTTAATGCAATAGCTCTAGTGGGGTATTTATAGGCGAGCTGAGCCGGTGGTTGTAGGTTATAAGTTAAAATGAACTATAACTGCTGTGTTAAGTTACTTGTATCAAAATGATGACTCATAGATTCTTGATCAGTTGAGCTATTGGGAACCGACTAATTGGCTAAGGGTGATTGGAAATATGCTATTCTCTAGGCTCTGTTTGGTAATAAGAAAAAAAAGAAGATTTGGTTGGAATTTTTAGTGGTTTTTGAAAAATGTGTATGATGTGAAATAAAGTAAGTTGGTTATATTAAAAATTGTGTATGGTGTGAAATAAAGTTGATTGATTTATTGAAAATTGTGTTGGATGTGAAGTAAAGTGATTGTTTAATGTTGGAATTTGTGTGAGATGAGATATAAAATAATTTTTTAAGTTTTTTTAAAATAAATTTAAGATTTTGGCCATGGGTAATTTTAGCCATGATTTTTAGTTCATTACCAAACAGGGCCTATGAGCTGGAGAAGATGACAATGCCACTACTGGAATTGTGTTAAAGAAAATACCGACGTGTCGGTCTTCTTCTAATAGAATTCAGTTAGATGGTGACAGCTAACGCCAGTGAAGGCCAAACATCGTGGTCGATGTATTTTTGCTAGGCTGTCATCGTGATCAATGATTTGAATTCTTAAAAAAGCAAAGGCAAGCATCACTAAGCAAATATTACACCTGACAACTTTAAATATTAGACTCGATAATAATAAATATCATGAACGATATTAAGCAAAGGTAGTTTGAAAAGAATTTTGGATGCCCACGTATATGGCTATGGTGCATCGTCAAATCCATATGTAAACATATGCACAACTTAGAACATGAGACTTGAACAAGAAGAAATTAATAATAAATATTCAATGGAGTGGTTGATGAAGGAGAACTTTCGAGTGAGGAAGATATTCATTATTGGAAGGAATTAATTATAATTTAATAACAATATGATGATTATTTTTGATAATGTATAATATTATAATAATTAGTCACAACATAATAATATATACTAGAATAATGAAAAAAAAAGAGGCACCTTGTTCTTTTTTTCTTCACCTCACAACCAATGGGAACTCAAGTTATAGACGGATCGTGCATGAAAATTGACCCAATTAATTAATCATTCATAACGAGAAGTTCTTGAGGCCAGCTAATTACTATTATATGACTTCATATGACATACATACATACATACATACATACATACATATATACATATATGTACATATACGTATATAATTTGTTTGCATGATCAGTAGCAACTTATTTTTTCATAAATTTATACAAAATTCAAATTTAAGTGAAGGAAAATAATCTACATTTGATGCGAAATCGATGCAAATATATTAACTATTAGTGTCAATTCTACATTAGGATGGCAAACGACAAAAAGAAAAAGAACAAATATTGGTGGGAATAATTAGCTTTCTAGTATAGTGCAGTTGTGAGAAATTGTTTGCTTTAGTAATTTTAAAAGTCATATTTGAGAATTTTAGCATTGGTTTTATGTTGGAAAAAATTTCAAAAAGTATTATTTCTAGAGGTATTTTACAATAATTTAGCTAGCATTGGTTACGCGTTAGAAATACATATAAATATAATTTTTTCATATCAAAATTAGCTCAACGTAGATAAATAGTGTTTGTGTTAGTATATATGATATAATAGCTATAGCAATTTATATTAGATTCTGATTGTTGCTAATAATAATTTTTATGTCGGCCTCTCATACGTACTCATATACTTATTATTTGTATCAGTTCTTTTGTTTAATATTGTTAATAGGTTGTTAGAAAGATAAGATTCATCAATTAAGGTCTAGGGTGAAATGTTATGAAAGTTTTCATTAAAAAAATAAAAAATTTCATAAAAAATATTATTATTTATTTTAAAAAAAATAAGTAAATATTTCAACATGTTCATGTGTTTATATATATATATATATGCAATGTATGTGGTGAATTATTTACAAGAATATTTAAATGAATGCAATGAATTGTGCTTAACTATTTTTTTTCATAAAAAGGCATTATTGTTTATTTTTTAAAAAAATATTTTAATTCGATGTAAGCCAAGGTACCTTTGCATAAGAGGATACCTTTAAAACCCCCAATATTTCACTAAAATTATTTTTATTAATATTAATTTTATATTTATTTTACATAGTACATAAATTTAAATGCTAAAAATTAATTTTATTTTATATATTATATAAATTTCAATTTTAAAAATAACTTTATTTTACATCTTAAACATACTTCAATTCAATAAAATAAATTAACTTTATTTAATATCTAATATCATTTTTAATAGTAAAATAATTTTATTTTATATTATAATATTAAAATAATTTTCTTTCATTCTCTATCTAAAAATAAATTCAAATGTCCTTAAAACATTCTCCAATGAAATAAGGCCAGATTAGCATTGTTTTAACATTAGTTAAGCTAAAATAAATAAATATTAGTATATACCATAAATCTTTTCAATATATATCTTATATAGCATTTTTGTATATGTTACATAGAATATATTAATATACTTCCACAAAACCTGCATACATATTATTATATAAATATTAAGTTAGTTATGAGTTAAATTGAACTTGTTTAAAGCAAGCTGACTTCAAGTCATAAGAAAATGATTCAAGTCCAAACGGAGTAAATACGAGCGAGTTTTGAGGAAATTTTAAATTTCAAGTATTTTGCCTACCCTGTTTGGTTAGAGGAAAAAAATAATTTAGAAAATTTTTGTGAAATTTTTTTAAAAAAATGTGTATGATGTGAAATAAAGTGAGTTAGTTATATTAAAAATTGTGTTGGATGTAAAATAAATTGATTGTTTAATGTTAAAATTTGTGTAAGATGAGATATAAAATAATTTTTAATAATTTTTAAAAAATAAAATTAAGATTTTAGTTATGACTAAAATAAGCCTTTTTTTTAGCTAGTTGCCAAACAGAGAACTTGTTCAAGATTTTAGCGTACATACAGTAATGGATTATCAACTTGCATAGGTTGAGTGACCCTGACAAAATTATCACCAATGCCAGCAACATCGGTTTCACTAATTATCTAGGCCGATCATAGCCATCAATAATAAATATATTATAATTGTGAATCAATTCACATCTACGCCCTACATGCCCAAACTTTTAGACTAACCTAAGGGTCTGTTTGTTTGTAAAGTTAAATTTAATAAGGTTAAAATTAAATTTGAATCATAGAGATATTTTTATATTGAAAGTTATGAATGATGTATTATCTTGATGTTATGTTATGTAATCTAAAAATGTCATGACATCTAGATGTCATTTTTTGATTAATAATTTTATAATTTTATAAAAAATTATTTATAGATGTCATTAAACCAAACAATTGCTTTCTCTGGATAACATAACATAATATTAAGATAGCATTGAATCAAACGCCCCCTAAATATTATCAATACTTAAAATTGATCAAGTATGAAGAAGTTAGGAGAACATGCATGATAATGAAAATGAATGCTCTTAGGAGAGAGATAAATTTGATATATATACAAAAGTGTAATAGATAGATGAAAAAGTTATGTCAAATATCAAAACATGCAAGTTTGATGGATAGAAAGAAACAATAAATTGAAAATAAATTTAAAAATAGTTTTATCAATTCTTCAAAATTGTGAATTCAAGCCTATATATGAATTTAACAACTCAATGACTACAACATAACAATGAAAAGAAAAAAAAAATGTAACATATTCTCTAGACTTATATTAATTTATATTCCAAATTTAGAGCAATTAAATCTGAATTTAGGAGAAAAAATTTAAAAAATTGCTAAAAATTATAAAAGTACTGAAACAGGATCAAAATTGGTAAAAAGGGTATTTTTTAGGCCAAAAATTTGCCTTTATAACTTACAAGTGTAAATCATAAGTTATATCGTGTGGCCCATCAAGAGCCTTTCTAAATGATGTTATCCATCTTATAGTCTTCCCGGATTAAGAGATATCAATGTTTGAATTTTTCCATGCTCACTCGCACAATTTTCTTTCATAGTTTCAATTTTTTCTTGATATTTTTCAATAATTACTCTATAAGAAAGTTATGTACGATATTGTAATATGAAAAAGGAAAAATATGGAACGAGAATCACTACCCTTTATCTTCATGCCATCACAACACCACTGCACATTACTATCGTTTATCTTATAAGAAAAAAATCACTGATAATTTTCGTAAACGTGAGAGATGAGATCCCATATATCATATTCAATGCAGCAAAGTTATTCTCTCTAAATATTATTAATACGTAAAATTGATGAATGAGATATTAAAATGTTATTTTTTATAACTATTAGAAAGTATGAAATCTTAAATGTCAATAATACCTAAAATTGACGAGCAAATTTGAATTTTTTAAAATTAAACCTATTAAGAGGCAAAAATATATCTTTAACTTTTTGTTTGAATTATATTCAATAAGGCCTCGAAAATTCCTCGGATTAAATTGTACACAATTAAAAGTCGTGGCCCGGCTTCTCCGCTCTTATCTCTAGTTGACTTTGAAGCCATATGTTGAACTCTGGCTGAAAGCTAAGTGATGTAAATTAAAATATCTTAACAATTATTGTGAAAATTTCATTTTTAATAATAGAGAAAAAGACAAATATTGTATTCAATTTATCATAACACTGATGAAGGGTGAATAATATACATATTTTTATAGTGTGAGTTATATCTGCACCTATGAACTATTTCAATTTGTTTCATATTATTCAACATGTATAATTCAATTAAATCATTTAATTTCCATTAAATTCTGACATTATAGCATATGCAAAGCATATAAAATATTTTTATTATCCATCGTAAATGCGAAGCGCTTCTCGATTAATTAAATATAATTAATTTATTTTGAATTGAATATCCCTGCAATTTTAATGGTAAAATGAAACTTAAAATACGAATTAATTAATAGGCTGAGTAAATCAATTAAGGGTTTTTACAAATTTAA
>JAEMOT010002557.1:3245-13997 GCA_019297695.1 Apostasia ramifera | reverse complement strand
AATTTACATATAATATTATAAAGTATATGAAATATGTGAAATGCGTAAAATTTAAATAAATATAGTGTGATAGTGGTAATATTTATGAATTGATGTTAAAATATGTAATTTTGTTTAAATTTTATGTCCTTTATGTAAAAATTTCATCAATTTATTTATTAATATAATAATATTAATAAATGTTACCGTTCTACCCACGTGGTCTCCAATCGACGGTCCCTCAGGAATCTGAGTCAACGTCTCTCTCTCTCTCTCTCTCTCTCTCTCTCTCTCTCCCCGTACGAAATCTTCCGTAAACGGTGAAGCTTCCCAGGATTTCAGTCCAAATTTTCAAAATAATTTAATAAAATGTTTTATAAAATAATTTTCCAAGAGATCTGCATATTTTTATTAAATAAGTTTAGATATAATATGTAATAAAATATATTTTTTAAATATTAGCTAAGGCCATTAGATTAAATTCAAAACAGGATGAAAATTACAATAATTTATATTCCCATAAAAGATATTGCAAAATTTATGAGAAGTGAATTCTTTTTTTCTAATAAAATTTTTTTGATAACTTAACGTACATAAAATATCACTTTTATTGGATAAGATGGAGAATCTCTATAGAGTTGCTCTCTAGTTAAATTCCAGCTAGATGGCTTGCGTTATAATTGTCATGGCTTACACCTCTTTAAGTGCTGTCCACTTTTCTACATGTAATAAGAAGCTTACCATCTTCTTTGATAAACGCAATTAATATATGATCCTCGATGACAAATCCTGCACCAGCAGTGCTCCACCTTATCCCAAGCATCTGGGAAGTAGGAGAACCTATGTGTCCTTAGTGAAGATGCATGACCCTAATTTGATAATTGGGTTCCACTAGCTCCTCCCAAGATGGGTCATGTCATTAGCTGTGATATTTCGTATTATGATTGTAATAGTTGTGGCTGACAGAATCAGTCCTTCATGCGCTTTGATGTTATGGGCATATTAGCAATACTAAAAAGTTGCAGCTTTAACTTGGAGTTTTTTTTTAATCCCATTTAGTACATCTAATAGACTTAGCCATTATGTCCAACTATATGTGCAAGAAAGAGGTTATTAGCCTGCATTTGCTTCCTAGGTAATGGATGCACTCCTCGACTTCACGGCCCTACGAACATACATTTGAGTGCTTCACTATCTTCGATGTAACCATTTTATAGTAGGAATGTCATTCTTGTATAACCTCCACAAGAACACATGAATTCTTAATAGAATTTTCTAAAATACATCAATGTTTATGACAAATTTGGTACCAAACTATTTATAGGAAATATTTTCATTCATATTTTTAAAAGTTTGAATTTTTTGAAATGTAAGCCGGTATGTACCAAACGAGTGGCTCTTAGCTCCACAAATGATGTATTATAAATCGATGCATATTAGTATTAATGTACTAATTTTAATTTAAGTTAAAAATTAATCATATAATTTACATTACACATATATTTTAATATTAGATTAATGATATTTCAAATTTAGTATAAATTTTGATATTAAAATAAATTTTATTTTACATATTTCATAATTATATATTCAAAATGTTTTTTTTATTTATAAAAATTGCATTGTCTTTTGATTAATGGATATTTCTTTTTTGAAGTAATAGTAAAATTAACCAAAAAGTTTTAAGTGTAATGGTAATTTACTTTTACAAAATTTCTAAAACAAATAACTAAATTAAAATATGGGCTAAAAATGAAAATTATATCTAAAAATAGCAATTTTATTTTACTGGACAGCTACACAAAGCTACAAAATTTTTGGCAGACACCTCATCATTTATTTTTTGTGCTGTCTTATTATTGTGAACTATGCACAAACAAAATCCTAATTAATTTTAATTTTTTTATTACTTTAATCTTTGGAAGCAAAATTTAACAAAATTAGAAATAATTAATATGCAATAATGTTGGTTTTCAATATTTATTTATAAATAATTCACATGACTTTTTTTTTGATAGTGTACTTTCACATGACTTGGCATATTCTTTCATTCTACATTTTAATTAAGGGTAAGTTTCAGAGTGGTTGCTCAGATTGGACCTCTATTTAATATAGGTCAACAAAGTCAATTTTCTTTTTCTTTAGTCCTTCGAGATTATAATTTTTTCCGATTGATCCTTATACCCGCTTGATTGTCAAATAATTGCAAAATAATCAGTCATCTCTACTTTGGCACCCCTCTCCCTCTCCTCTATCACAGAGAGCAACAAAGTAATCAATATGGATGCGATGAGAGCCGAAGAACTACATATATAGGTGTTCACAAAGAGCTTTTATAAGAATCGACAAGCTGCTGTCTCTTGGAATCCAAGAGCTCTCATCGAACTCCACAAGTTGAAAGGAGATCAATGAAGTTAGAACATTATTATGCCCGCCATGTGTAGAATAGTCTATAATAAATACGTCACACGCAATCTTACACAGGCATTGCCTAGGTATTATTGTTGAGGAATATAGTGATCTAAATGTTAAATGCCTGCATAGCATAAGTATCATAGATACTAATTAAATGCTGGTTAGACTCCCGAGAGGGGTTCGTCGAAAATTTATTTACTGTCTTTCTAACTCACTCATTCTTAGTCAACCTAAGTGGAATATTTTAAAGCTATCTATCATCAGCAATGTAGTTTTTCGTTCAGTCAATTTCCATGCAAAACATAATTAGTGTCGTTTCTTTTTCTTTCTTTTTGATGAATGATTTCATTTATCGATATTTTGGTGCTTCAACATATTACATGATTGGTTGTGTTTCGAGAATCTACGGCCCTAAGGTTCCGAAGCAAATTAATAATTCACAATGATTTATGAGCAAGAGAATATTTATTTTTACTAATGCAATTCGAATTTGAGTCTTTACATTTTTTTTCTGAAAATACTTATTTTTTCTTTCATTGTTGTTCTTTTATTCATTCTGCTCTCTTGTTATGTTCATATTTTTGTTCCTCTCATAACTATCACATATTGTGTTAGTTAATTTGAAATTTGAAATATTAAAAATAGATATATAATCAATAATTTTAAATAAAATTATGTTACAAAATGATTCTCCAACTATTTATTAGAATAATGGGGTAATTTTATTCTGGCACACTCAAGATTTCACATAAGTTCATAAAAATAATAATATATTATTTAGGCTTCTCTCATCTAATTTTTTTTTAAGTGCTTTAGAGTACATTTGGTTCGATGTTATCTAGATATTATGATATTTAGATATTTAAAGTTGTCTTCAAGGTAAATAATTATTTTCTCTAAATAATATTACATAGCATTGAGATAGCATTGAATCAAATACTTCGTTAATAAATTTTATTAAAATTGACCATAAGTTGGATTTTAAAAAAATTACATATTTAAGTTTTAAAAATATATTTAAGTACGTGTAATTACTATTATAATTATAATTTTTCATTTTTTTAATCCTAACTTGTAATAGTAAATTTTAGTATTTAAATATATATATATTTTAATTTTTTTAAAAAATAGTAACTTATGGTTAAATTGGAACTATTAAAAAAAGGACTTACATTAAAAAAAACCATTGGGTGATGGGAGTGAAATGAAAGTTTTTGCTAGATGTAATTACCCTTTTAAATTAAATACATATGTGACTGTATAAATTTGTTGACTCTCATAATTTATCAGATTTTCTTTAGTTTTAAATTTCTAGAAACGTACGATAAAAAAAAAAATTCAAGAAACGAAGAATTTGGTTTCTGTATAGACCTTTAAATTTGTACTTTAATTGTATATATTAAAGTTCCCTTTTTTTCATGATCAAGTTCCCTAATTTTTTTTTATAAAAGTTTTCTAATTTTTTTCTTCCATATAAACATCTAGATGAAAGCTGTGTTTACAAAATGTGACAAATATTTGAGAAATTAATGTTTAATTATATATAGTTTTTGATGAATATTTTATATGAGTTTCTAAGATTTTAATATATGTTAGTTTATATATTTTGAATATGAATACAGTTAGATTTTTAATATGTTAAATTTTTTGTAAATTTATCCATTTAAATCCTTATAGTTAGTATTTTATATAACTAAATTAAATTAAATATAATACTATAGATGACAGAATGACTACATTATAATAAAATATTGACTTTAGAAACCTAGATATTATGATTTAAATTAGATATATGGATAATTAGAGAAGAAAATTTCTCTCATAAATCTAAATATTTTGATTCAAAATAAGTGAAAAAATATGCAAAAATTTTAAAATATATCTCACTGACTAATATCGAAAATTTAACATATTTTACAAATAAAATCTACATAGATGATGAAGTGCTCATGAGGTCTGTTTATTTGCCTGTTTAAAATTAATTTAATTTAATTTTAAATAAGTATATCACATTATATAATTAAATTATTTTATGTTTTACATATATATTAAAATAATAATTAATTTATATCACATAATTAATTTTATTTCACATTATTCATAATTTTTAATAAAAAATATTTTTACCTGAATCTTTGAAGAGAACCGCCTAAACTTTTCTAGGTAATTGCAGGCTTATAGCAGCTATAAAAAATTTGATGCCTCACATAATATTTTGTAAACAATTATCTCAATTTAGTGTGAGTTCTTAGAAAAGCTTTCTATAACTCCTCTTCTAATTCTATAGTTGAATTATATTTATTAGACAAAGGTATCAATATTTTCAATAATAATGTTTGACTTATGTTACCAAATATTATTTTTTTAAGAAGTTTTGCGCCTCTTTCAATTGTAGCAATTTCGTGGGCATCTATTAACAGAGTGCTAAATCTCAAGAATGATTTTACTTATTTAACTTCTACAGTTAGATATTTATATATATTATCTCATATTTTGAATGTATAATTATAAACATCTTCTTCTTACGTTGATGTGTAATTATATATATATATTTTTTAAAAATAATGATTAAATTTTCATTAAAATAATAAAGAGAGTATAATATATAATCTTGTATTTAAAATATAAATGATTTATATAAATACTTAATTTTAAAAATAAAAAAATAAAAAACTCTTTTAGGGTTACATATATAATATTATTTTGATTTCACTTTTTAGTACTATATAATTTTAAGTTTTTTTTATTAGATTATGAAAACACCACAGAGTTACATACATAATTTTTTTCATATATATATATATATATATATATACTTTCCGATTGAATAAGGAAAATTAAAAAAAGAGTCAAACGGGGTGAAAATGGGCCCACAAGTGGCGTCATGGGAAGGCCCACCGCGCCGCAGCCTGCGCGCTGATATTCACGTCTTTTGTCGTCGTTCAATCCACCCCATGGGCCCCGCCGTCGGTGCGGTCCGGTCACCGCTTTCGGCTTCGCCCCGAAGGGTGGGACCAGTCAAAGGTCTTGATGCTTCCTCTCACCGGGAACGCGCCGGCCCAATCGGAGGCGTTGGTTTCTTCACCTCCCTCCTCAGAAGCGGTCCAATGTCGCCTTGACTCTTCTCTCGTCCCTTCCCTCACGCAACTCCCCGTTCACTCTTCCGCTCGCGACTTTCGATCGATCAAAGCACAAGAGAAAGAGGAAGAAGCAGCAGCCGCCCTCTCTCTCTCTAGCTGGCGCTGTGACGCACCACATGACCTCATTCTCTCTCCTCGTGGCGACGGTCCTCCGTCGCTCCTACCCCTTTTTATCCCCATTCGCCTCTACACGGAAAAAGACTTCACAGACTTCCTTCCTAGATATATCTTAATATTTGCTTTCGTCTTCTGTTCATACTTCATTCCATGGAGAAAAGGGGTGGTGGGCTTACGTTGGACCCTAAGCTGTTCCATGGCGGAGGGCTCAAACGGAAACATGCCATGAACTCCGGCAGCGGCGACGGATCCTTCGAATTCCCGATCAGCATCAGCTGCAGGGAGGCCGCCCCGGCGTCATCCAACGAGGAGAAGCTCGGTGCCGTCGTCAGCGAGGTGGACTTCTTTTCCAGCGAGAAGAAGTCCCGACAAGCTCCCGAGGCGACAGATCTTGATCTGAAGATCAAGCAAGAGGATCTCGCCATTAATGTTCGTAGTTTCTATTGATCTCTGGTAACTGACTCTGATATTCACTCTTTTGCTGATTGAATCCTTTCTCGACCGCAGACCGGCCTGCAACTTGCCAACGCTGGAAGCGACCAATCCACTGTGGACGAGGGACTGTCACCGAACGAAGAGGATAAGGAGGGCAAAATCGAGGTACATAAACCGATCCGATTTTCATCTGATAGTCATCTTCATCGATTCAACTTTGAATCAATCATCATCATCTTCGATTGAATTCAGCTGGCAACGATGCAAGAGAAGCTGGGGCGGATGACCGAGGAGAATCGCCGGCTCAAAGCGATGCTAAATCAAGTGACGAGCAACTACAATTCACTCCAGATGCATTTCATGGCGTTGATTCAGAAGCGAAGCCAGCAGAACAACCTGCAAGCCCAAGAGGTAGAAACTGAATTCACAAATACGTACTTGAATGCTTCATTCCTCCATGAAATGGACTCGCGATTGATCTGATTGCGGATTCTCTGTTCAGATCGCGAATGATGGGAAGAAGAACGAGAACAGAGGATCCATCGTTCCGCGGCAATTCATAGACCTGGGCAGGGCCGCCGATGCAGCCGATGAACCGTCCCAGTGCTCGACCGACGGCGGCAGCGGCGACCAGTCATCTTCTCCGGCGAAGAACGGCAGCCGCAAAGAGATCGTTCCGTTGCGAATAGCCGGAAACTCCGGCGGGGGCAGATCTGGTTTCGTTAGGGACGAAAGCCCCGAAAACTCCTCGCAGGTTTGGGCTCCGAACGACCAACCGAAGCTCGGCCTCGGGTCCGAGGCTCCCGATCAGGCCCACGAGGCCACGATGCGCAAGGCACGCGTGTCGGTTCGGGCTCGCTCCGAGGCACCCATGGTAATTAGTGAAATATTAATGCAATTAATTATTTCTGCCTGTGCTGAAAATTTGAAACGAACGTCTGGTTATCATCTGGTCTGAAGATTACCGACGGCTGCCAATGGCGCAAATACGGGCAGAAGATGGCAAAGGGGAACCCATGCCCTCGCGCTTACTACCGCTGCACCATGGCCACCGGCTGCCCCGTTCGCAAGCAGGTAATTACCGTTCTGATTTATGGGGCATTCGATATTATTCTGTCATTATTTAATTTTTTTTTATTTATAATACAATAAATCTAAGCTCTTTCTATCCAAAAAAAAAATAAAAAAAATCATTTTTATACTTCAATAAACCTAAGCTCTTTTAGCTGTTTCACTGGAACAAAATTATAAAGGATGAAAATTTTTTATCTACTTACCAGGGCACAAAATTTCATGAAATTAGATATATTTAAATGATTTCTACACTAAATACTATTATGCTCACGCATTCTTTCAAGATTTTAATTGGACACTATAATTATGATTCCAATGCTTGAAATCAATGAAATAATTTCACGAAATTCAATCGGTTATCGTGAGATATCATTCAAATAATAATTCTCATATATAAAAAATTTTATCTCAAGTCAACTCAGCTAATTAATTTTTATTAAAATCAAATGACCAAATTCATATTCACTAGACTTATTAATCTAACATGTGATAACAAGTTATTTGATCAAAAACTTTAACTATTAGTTGCCCCTATAGATCAACCAACTAGACCTAATTAATTAATAATTCTAGTGTTAACTACTAAACAAGCAATTAATTGTAAAAATATGTATCACTCTTCCATAAAGTTTTGTTTATGAAAAAATCATTGATAAATTACCAAATAAATTAAACACTAACAACCGTAAATAATCTGAGATTTAAATAAAACATTTTCAATATCTTAATCAAAAAAGTTGACGAAGGTGTGCTTGTACAAATATTACGATTATAATGTAATATTTGTACAATTATTAATGGGTCTAGTTGCTTTTTTTTTTTGTTATTCAAAAGTGTATTATTGTTCAATTATTAAGCTGCATATAAGACGATGATACTTTTTAATTTAATTTGTATTCTTAAGATGGATCATTCAAGCTAATTAATGATGTAATATATATATATATGTATTATTTTATTTTGTTGTATATATGTAATGCAATTAATTATTTCTATATTTTCTTCATATTCTCTTCAAATTTGTAGTTACTCCTAATAGAAATAGATTAATAAAAAATAATGTTTGGCTTTGGAGCAGGTTCAACGTTGCGCGGAGGACCGCTCCATCTTGATAACAACGTACGAGGGGAACCACAATCATCCCCTCCCTCCGGCCGCCATGGCCATGGCGTCGACCACCTCGGCGGCGGCCTCGATGCTTCTCTCCGGCTCCATGCCGAGCACAGACGGGCTGATGAACTCCAACTTCCTCGCGCGCACGATACTTCCGTGCTCCTCCAGCATGGCCACCATCTCCGCCTCCGCGCCCTTCCCGACGGTAACGCTAGACCTCACCCACTCGCCCAGCGCCATGCAGTTTCAGCGCCCACCGGCCCAGCTCCCGGTACCGTTCGGTCCGTTCCCTGGAACTTCTCCAGCCGTCGGTGGGGCGTCCGCGCCGCCGCCACCGCCGCCGCCGCTGTCGTTTCCTCAGGTCTTTGGCCAGACGCTATACAATCAATCCAAGTTCTCCGGCCTGCAGATGTCCGCTCCAGAGGCGCCTCATAGTATTTCCGACACAGTTAGCGCGGCCACAGCAGCGATAACAGCAGACCCCAACTTCACGGCGGCGCTAGCCGCCGCCATCACATCGATCATCGGCGGTGGGAAGCAATCAGGAAGCAGTGCTAACAGTGGGGGTTTTATTGTCAATAATACCAGCGGTAGCGTGAAGCCGCCGGCTAGTTTGAGTTTTCCGGCCACTTAAAAGCTGAGATCTCGCCGGTATGATTGGTTCCAACCGTAACTACGGTTCATTAGTAGGACAAATTATTGTGTATGCACATAATACTATTTAAATTATAATTAAATTTTTTTATTATGTGACATACACACGTCAATAAAATAATAAATAAAATAAAAAGTAAAAAAAAAAACATATATATTGATTTGAGTAATGCATATATGCTAGCAATTATTGTTCTGTGATCCAATACTCAAAATGCTGAAATAAATTTCAAAAATTAATTTTTGTTATGGTGGCGCCAGAATTAAATTTTGTACCAGATTGATATTTATTCTTTTTATTTTGAGAAGTAAAATGATTAAATGATGTAAATTTATAAAATTTTCTTTTAGAAGTTTTACATAGAGTTAGTATTGGGTTTGAATTAGATGCGGTTGAACTTTGAAGTCAAGGAAAGCGTCTATCCGCATGAATAATGCGTGGAAGTTGGACTGATTGGACGTAGAAAGGACTCAGTCAACCAATTGCCACGTGCTCTTTTCATTTTTTTGGATTTTTTTCATAAATTAAAAAAAAAACTTTAAAATTATTTAGAAAATCTGGTAAAAATTGGATCTTCTTTTATTTCTCTTTTTGAATTAACAGAACTTTATTGATAAAAAATATTAATAAAATTTACCCTTTTTTTTAAGACTTTTTTAACTAGTCGAACTACTTGGTATTTTACTTTTGCTTTTAATGCAATGATTTAGGCCACCTTTTCAAAAAAACAAAATTAAAAAAAAATTTGAAAGAACTTAAACATAATAAGATATTCGTTATCATATTTCATGTTATCGGGGAACTTAATCGTATGTGGTAGAGTCTGTAATATTGATATTTTATGAATATAAATTGATGATATATATAAGAAAAGATATCATTTTTACAATGTATATTCATGCCCATGGCAATGAATCTTCTATTTACAATTACAATCAGCAAAACAATTTTTTCAAATTTGTCATTTTTAGACAATTTGAGTAGTACGTACTTAAGTTGTAAAAAAAAAAAGGAGTTTAGTATTTTATTGGAGAAGAATTGATGAAAATGTATATAAATGCTTCATTGAAGAATCACGTTGCCTTGTGTGCATCAATGAAAATCAAAAATTAAATTATTATAAATTAATTATGTGCTTGTTGATGTTAAAATCGATACTATCATTAATGTCGTACACATATCAGTTTCAAGATGCGATGCCAACTATTTAGGTGATATATAAGGATGTCACGACTAATTAATGTTATTAAAAGGACTTATTTTCTATTACTCATCTTTTTTTTTTAAAAGGAGAATGACTTAAAAAGGGGTTAAGAACTTAGTAAAGAATTAACAGGATGATCTCTTCATTTTAGGAGTGGAATTATCATTTTCTCCATAAAATATGGCTAAAATTTAAACAGAATGATCCCTCATTCTATGAGTGAAATCATCATCTCAATAAAGTTTTCCTTTCTTCTCTTTCTTATCTTCCAAATTTAGGGCTTCAGTACCTTATTCTCAGATAAACTATAACAAAAATCCTCCAAAGCTCCCTCTTCATCATCAAGAAGTCCTTGAGAGCTCCATCTTAATTTCTACATCGAAGTTATTTCTTTGAAAAAGAAAGACATCTTATTTACAAAAAAAAAAGAAAGAAATTTTGATCATCTTGACTGAACCAATATAGATCATACTTTTCTTCTTGATGTATATATTTCTCCCATGCTCTACTAAAATTGTATTTGCTAGAGGATCATGTTCCTTGCCATCATGCCATGTCATTTTTCCTTATTTTTTCAAGTAAAGCTTATGTTATGATGTTTCTCTTTGTTTATAGTAATT
>JAEMOT010002552.1:104601-118252 GCA_019297695.1 Apostasia ramifera | reverse complement strand
AAACCGGACGCGATCTTCCATTTTCTCTCCGCCATCGCTCTCACTTTCTTTCAGAAACTCAACAGACAGGAAGGATAGAATGCGAAGCGGCAGGCTCCGCCCCCATCTTATCCTTGCAAGCCTTGGGCAGTGCGTCCACCTTCGCGACGGTTCGCATTCCAGGACCCATATTAAATATTCGCGCCCTGACAATGCGGGGGGCTGATGTTAACATCTGGTTCCTGCGCTGCATCCTGGCCGAACACGTGGCGCCTGTCAGGTTTGTACTTGATTGATTTAATTTGCTGACTCAGCTTCAGATTTTGCAGGATCCTTGACCCAGGTCAAACCTCGGGCACGAGAATTTATTCAAACATCAACCACGACGTTCCAGGATCATCCCTCATAACCTCGGGCCCGAGGGTACGAGGTAACGCCTGTCACAATCAACTTCACCTAACCCCGCCGCTCTCCGTACGGGCGCTCTTTCCAAACGGAGGTACCAGCATTTAAAGCCATCATCCTCCTCGTACAGCTGCGGACCTCTCCGGTGACAGACAAGCGGCGCTCAGAGCTCATCCATCACCTTTCCTTCGGGAAACCAGGGTGGAGCTATGCACGTCAACGGCTATAAAAACCACTGAACAGTTCTCCAGAAAAAAAAAGGAGAAAAAAAGGATATACATACCGACAAACAAAACTCTCTAAGGGAGAGGATTTTTCAATTGTAACAGGACTCCGGTTGAGGAGCACCTGGCTTCTTCTTCTTCTTCTCCTTCTTCTCTTTCTTCTTCGACTCTTCTCAAAGCATTGTACAGCCTTAAAGGCTATCCTTTTCTTATTAGTGAAACTTCTTCGCTGACCGACCGGTGGACGTAGGGGATTTCCTCCCTGAACCACCTTAAATCTCTGTGTGCTTTTCTGGTCGCTTTGGATTAATCTTCTCCCTGAGCCTCCATTAACAGGTTCGCCCCCCTCTTGCGCGCCACCGTCTCCCGGAACTCTCTTTCTTTGGTGTTTCTTGGGATCCACACATCCTACGTCAACACTTACATAAATAAGTTAGCTTTTAAACAGATTAGGTCAATGGTGATCTATATTCGATCCGTTTATTTGTAAATAGATCAGGTCAATAAATTGGGCTGATTAACAGGTCAAAAAAAGGATTGATTTATGAGTTTAATCAGATCAAATCATAATTCGACTCATTAATAAGCCTACATGCTCATGTCGCTCTATATATATATATATATTAGCTGTTAATTAATAATATTGAAAACCCTTAACTTGCTCTAAATTCATTTACATTTTACATGATTTTAAATCAAAACAAATTTTCTGTTATTTGAAGTTAATTCTCTTAACATGAATTCAATAGAATTGGTAATGAACTTCATGCATTTGGATGAACGAACACCACAAGGTTATTTTATTAATGTATGCATATTTTGAGAGAATATATACATAAAATTTTATTTATTAATTAACACATAAATAATTATATATATAATGAATATTTAAATCAAGAAATAGTTGAATAATTAAATTCAACAACACTTAATATACACATGAATTATTTATTTCTATTATACTCTATCAAATAATAACTTCTCAAAGATCATTATTTATAGTTTCTCGCTGTGTCCCTTTTTTTTCCCTCTCTCTTTTCACATGTGCAAGATTGATTCAATACTTCAAGTTATCTTATAACTAGATATCAGCTTACGAGTCATAAATCCATATATAGTATCTAAGCTTTAAGTTTATCCACAATCGAGGCCACGCTAGCCTTATTATAAACACAGACATTTCTCATATTTTTCTTTCATATATACCAATTCATCTACTTTAATATTTTTATTTCTATAATATTTATTTTATTATATATTTTTATTTTATAGGGCAGTTTTTATTTGTGCACCATGCATATAATATCACTAATTGCTTTAATTTAAATTTTTTATTATAAAATATATCAGATACATTATTTCACTTAATTTATTTTATTTAAATCACGCTAATAATATCACTTTTATTTTACTATTATTTTGAATAATTAATTTAAGGTGTGTATTTTTGAAAATTTTTGCTCATTATCGATCTTTTTGTGTTTATATATGTGTGTATGTGTATGTGTATGTGTGCATGTGCTAAATTTTTTCTATAATTACTGATGTTTTTTTTTTTTTTTTTTTTATTTTTATTTTTTATTTTATAACTACTGATGTTGTGTCTCACCAAATCTTCCTCTACCATGAAAATCCCAATGAAAAAGAATGATGATGTCATGAATTTGCTTTTCTTCTAAACAAAGCAGCCATTTTCTTCATCATTTCATCCACCCTCCTTCAACTGCTCCACTTTCTATTATTAATAATATTTATAAGCTTTTCATTTAATATATATATATATATATTATAAGTTTTAACTTTTTTTTTTAAAAAAAAAAGTTAAAACTTATAATATATATATATATATATTATAAGTTTTAACTTTTTTTTTTAAAAAAAAAACTTTTAATTCTTAGGCTAAATTATGTGTGTCTATGAGGTTCACACACCACTGATAATTAATAAACTGCATTTCAATTAATTTTACTTAGATTTTAATAACATATCATATAAGTCAATTTGAATATAATATATCTATGAAAAAATATAATATATACTTTTAATTTTTCATTCGTTTTCAAAAAATATGTGAAATTAATTCTTCTCCTTACGATTATTATTGAATTTTGCTCACTTTTTTACGTGAGTTAATCTATTCTAGTCCCATTAACTCTTATTATATATATATGTGTTATTTTAATATAAATTATGAGTTGACTTGAATTAATTTTTGAGTGGGCCATATGAAATTTAAATTTAGTTGCTTAATATACCTACTGTAATTTGGGATGCGGGAACAGCTACATTATCAGTTTTTTTTTAAGACTATATTCACAAATTATTTCAATTAATTTATGATTTAAATTAATTATTTTTAAACAGATTCTGAATTAACTCAAATCTCAAACACTTTTCAACCGTTTTTTTTTTCTTTTTGTTTTTTAACAGAAGAGTTTCGGTATGTTGCTCCACCCTTACAACATAGTTAACATGCACCAACGGTGTTTTCGGCTACAGGAATAGCTACATCATATGTTTTCCTGCGTAGACTGTATTCGCGGGAGCACGATCTTCCAAAGGGTCCACTAAATCAATATTTGCATTTTTATTCCGGCGAGCAAGCCGATAAAATGCCCCCGCGATGCTGAAGCAGTCTCGGTTTACTCCGCCCGCCGCCCCAACTACCGGCAATGAAGTCGCCGGCGCCGGCGTCGTCGTCTTCGTCGTCGTTGTCATCCTCCTCGCCTAGGAAAGGCCCTTTGTCCGCCTACCTCCTTATTGTCTCCTTCATCCTCTTCGTCGCGTTCCTCTATGGCGAGGATTTCGCCTGCATCTTCCGCCGCTCTTTCGTCTCCTCCGAGATCCACCAATACTCTTTATCCAGAGGTAATCATCTGCTGATATATTGTCTTATTTCGAAGGTTTTGAAGAAATCGGAGTAATTCAGTTGCGGTTGTTGGCTTAGAGGAGGACATGGCGGCGGGAGATGAGAAGCGGGAGATCGAAGTGCCGTTTGCCATAGGGAGGGGGAAGAGAGGGTGCGATGCTTTTGATGGAGAGTGGATCTATGACCAGGAAGGGCGGCCGCAGTATGAGGAAGAGGAGTGTCCGTACATCCAGCCTCAGCTCACGTGCCAGGCACATGGCCGCCCGGATTCTACCTATCAGCATTGGCGCTGGCAGCCACGCAGCTGCTATCTCCCCAGGTAATGGCTGTGCCTCTCTGCTTGTGATCCCGGATCTGGATTATTTCTGCTTAGCGTTTTTCTGGTCATTGGATCTTGCATACCTTAAGTAGGGTTAGAGACATGGTTGCTTGATTTTTAATCAAATTTTGATATTTTTAGGATGTGATGTGGCGCAAGAGCGTGTATATCTGGATATTTTCTTGCGACGAAGTTTTGTTTATTTGAGATTAAGATCAACCGGGAGTGCCGTCAAAAAAGGGCATTTTCTTCTTTAGCCATTTCGGGTTAAGAAGACGTGAAAGTGACTCTCTCTACAAGATCTGTGCATTTTGAGGTGTGAAGTGAGAGAGATGTTATAATTGGGATTTTCCAATAAGATGGCTTTGCATTTATTTTGGATTTTGATCTTTTTAAAATATGAAAAGTCAATAAGAGGAATTGGGTTTTTATCATCATGACATGGAAGCCATTTTTTTCTGTAGGATCCCCTGTAGTATTGTCACCACAATAGAGTTTAAGCACCAAGTTTGGGATGGATAAGTGGTGTTCCTCTATGCCAAAGACATTTGAATATTCAACCATGAATGAAAGTGTGGAAGAAGTATTGTCTAGTTTTTGTAGGCCCTGAATTTGACGGGACTCCAAAGGCCTCTGGCCTTCCATCCCTTGGATAGATAGAGAGGGAGGCAGATATTTTGGTTTTTTTTTTTTTTTTTTTCATGTTGTCTAATTGAATACTTACAATCAGCTCTAACCAAAAAAATTAAGCTTGAATTTATACTTTCTATAATTTCTGGCCAAACAAGTCTCTTTTTCTTGACATGCTTGGTGGAGCTCAAGTTCTATGAATCTGTGATCATTTATGGGAATCTATACTTGAAAGTTTTGTTGGATTTAAAATCTATATGAAGCTACTACCTTTTAGCAAATGAATTTACCCATTGACGGGGACATGCTAATTGTAGGTTGAAATCAAATCCTATGTCATTACGCTTGATTGATGATGCAGATTATCTCTATTTTATTTTATTTTATTATTTAGAAAGTTTGGCATAGGTTTGAATTAGTTGAATTCTTTTTATTTGTTTATTTTTATTATTAGTGGGCTTGTTTTAAATGTAATTAGTCTTCTTTAAATAGATCGTATACTTGATCATGTAGATGGTCTTATGATTAAAACTTTGAATTGTGTACCATCTAGCTTAGGGATAAGTTAGGGCTAGAGATTCCGGAAGGGGTGGATATCTTGGAAGAAAGGGGTAGAAAGACTTTAGGTGAGAATTCATAAAATCCTAGTTATCTTCTTATTTAAGTTGTTCCTTACCTTCATCGTTCTACCAACATTTCACATCACTCATTGCTTGCATTTAATTTTCTTGCTTGTGGAAAAGCCAGTTGATGTTACACGCTTAGCATCTTAGATTTTCATTTTCTTGACACAGCTTCAATGCCACATTAATGCTTGAAAAACTCCGAGGCAAAAGGATGATGTACGTTGGTGACTCCTTGAATCGGGGCCAGTTTGTCTCCATGATTTGCCTCTTGCATCGCGCCATCCCGAAGAATGCCAAATCCATGGAAACATTTGACTCCCTTACAATATTCACGGCTAAGGTATATAATTACTTGATACATGATAAGAATGTGTATTTTTTGTACTAGATAACTGCCTTGCATAACAAAGTGTAACTCCTGAAATGATTGTTCATTTCATGCATTTATATACCATTGAATATATGGAAGGTGAGCTTTGATTCAATGGTAACGGTTGCTCCTTTGTGACCTAAAAGTCACATATTCGAAACCTGAGAATAGCTTTTATCAAAAATTAAAGGGAAGTAGAATAAAAAAATAATAAGGGGAATGCTAAGTACAATGGATTACCCTCCCCTACACTCACAAAGCAAGCAGCCCTTGGCACGGTGACCCATTTTATATTCAATTGAGTAAATAACAGAAACTGAAACTTTTTCTTCCAAATTCTTCCAACTATTTCCATATTTTACCAATAATAATTTCTATATGTGAAATAAACTAAATGTTCTTTCAGTAGTTCCTCTAAGCCACACTTCATAACTATTTATTTCCAGGATTATAATGCTACCATTGAGTTCTACTGGGCTCCTTTCCTAGTTGAATCCAACTCAGACAATGCTGTTATACATAGAATATCGGATAGAATAGTTCGAGCTAGATCTATTAACAAACATGCTCAGCATTGGAAAGGTTCTGATATTCTGGTTTTCAATAGTTATCTATGGTGGATGACAGGGCAGAAGATGAAGATTCTGTAACTTCTTGTATCCAGTCCATTCTCTTCATATATTGTCATTTTTCATTTAAAGTTTACAATTTTTGGCAATGATTGGTGTTTGGCATGTAGTCGAGGATCATTTGATGGCGACATGAAGAACATTGTTGAGATGGAGACAGAGGATGCTTATCGTCTGGCTCTAAAGAGAATGGTGAAGTGGGTTGAGAAGAACATGGATCCTAACAGGACCAGAATCTTCTTCACCACCATGTCTCCTTCTCATGGAAGGTAAGCTATGAAAAATCAGTTTCTTGAGTCCTTTTGCAATTTTGTTTTGTCCTTGATAATTTTCTGCTAAGACATGTAAGGATACTGAATTAGCTGTGTTAAATATTAAATTTGGTATTTGGTGTTAAAATATTAAGTGGTTGACTGTCTTGGGCTTAAGCTATTCGAATTGTAGGTGCTTAGCTGCTAATGTATCCTCGTTTCCTATCATTTATAACGTGTTTTTCATGATAGTGTGATTCTAATGAGTGATAGCTCTCCTAATGCTCGGTTGGTTCCTGAGTGTATGACCACCGTTGCTCTTCATTAGGGCCCAAATCCCTTACCCTGAACCTGATTGGGATTGCTTAAATATAGTGGTTCACTCTTGGATTTAAATGAGTTGGCATTTGGGTGAAGGTGGAGAGAACTAGGAGACTTTTTTCTGAGCTTGCTGTTAGTTCAGAGGGAAAAATCAAAGAGCAGAAGAGGAAAAAGTTGTAGATTTCTTCATGATGGCTTCTTTGGGCATTCAAGAGAACCATCTTGAGTGAGTTTTCTTCTTGCATTCCTGAGATTTTTTTTCTTCTCTCTGGTAGTGGAGGAGTTCGTCTAGAAGGGAGGTGAAAAGAGTTTTTTTCCTTCTAGATGAGAGATACTCTATTGTAAGCTCTTCTTTCTTTTTTGTATGCCCAATGCTTCGAGCAAGATGGCTTGGATTGGATCTTTTGTACTATTTCGCATTGATATAGTGGAATCTCTCTCCAATTTGTCTCATAGTTTTTTTTACAAGGATTTTCCATGTAAATCTTGATGTATTTTAATTTGGTTGTTTGGTTGTTCTTCTATTTTGTATTTGTGCTATTGAGATGTGCTGCACTTGTGAGTGTTGAGTAGCTTGGGTTCCTCTTACACTTTCTATTGGGTTTATTCCTCCTTTTGAGGTGGAATACTTGAGATTAAAGAGGGCTTTGTTAAGGTTCTATTGGATATGCAATGGAGGACTTCCACTATGCTAATGTGAGGAGATTAAACTAAGCCAATTTAAATTATGAAATTTAGCCTATGCACATAAGGTTTCATAGAACTTCCAGAGGAAATTAATAATGCTAGAAGTAAATTCACTGAGATTACATGAATAAGATAATATCCTATCAAGAAGCAAAAGATTTAACCCTCCTGCAGGAAACCTGACCTACGAGAAACACAGTAATCATATGATCATTTACTAAATAATATTCAAACAAGTGTTTATCAGGAAGAAGAAATTAGAAATTATAGCTCAATTTCCTAGGTCTTCATCAGGAAATGAACTAAAAGAAATTGATTTTAATTAAGATTATAATTAGTTTTAACTTAGTGTATGAAAACAGAGATAGATTTAGCAATTTTACCAGTAATAGCAGTAGTCAGAAACGATAATAACCTGATCATATCTTCTGATCGTAATTGGGTTTTGAGAACAAGGTGATTTTACCTTGGTCAAACAACATAAGCTAGGTCTGTAGTGTAAAAGTTTGGGAATTATTGCTGGAGCAATGAGGAGTTTAGTGGACTCACAAATCTTCTGTCTTGGTCCTCATGGTGATTGGGATAACTCTAGTTGAGGCCTAGGTAAGAAGTCATGGCATAGCCTGCAATGTTATTGGGACGTTGAAAGTTGGCTCTTTATGCAGGCTTACATGATAATTAAAGCTTCTCATGGGAAGGTCTTGAGATAATATAAATTACACACGTATAGAAAAACAAGTAGATAGCTATGAAGCACGGACACGACACGGGGACACGGGGACACGGGACACGACACGACACGACACAGCGACACGACGATTTTCCAAAATATAGGACACGGACACGGCATGACACGCCAAATACAATAATAAAATTAACAATTTATACTTATATATATATATAACTTAATACGATTGGTTCATTTTCGTAAGGCGTAAGGGCAATAAAGGAGGAAAAAATTTAATTTAACTTGGTTAACTTAGAATTTTGACTTATATTAGGTAAAATTTTAACAATAATAAGAGATATATTTTTAATTTTATTAAATAAAATTTGAACGATAATAAAAAAAATGAGATAGATATATCCCTAAATTTTATTAAAAAATATATAAGATTAATAAATAAATTTAACATTAATACTAATTATATTCAATTCTATCTTATGTATGCTAGAAGTGTCTCAAAAGTATTCTAGAAGTGTCTTAAAAGTGTCATAAGGTGTCCCAAAGTGTCCTCGTGTGTCCAAAAAGTGTCCTTTAGTTTTTTTAATATTATTTTATTAGGACACGCCACGTGGCGTGTCCGACACGGTGTCCCTGCGTGTCCTCGTGTGTCCTCGAGTGTCCGTGTGTCCGACACGGACACGACGTGGTTCTTGAAGTGTCCATGATTCATAGGTAGGTAGGAAGTCTTCCTACCTTGTTGCAGGTCACGAGGTAGTTATTCATGGCTTGACGTGGCAGTTTTATGAGTTGCTACAGTTAAAGTACTTGGGTGACCACAAGATATTGTATATATCAAAGTTGTTCTTTTGTCTTCTGATGGTGGCATACCTTCCTAGTTCCTACAAATACTGTTCTCCTAATGGTTTTTGTTATAAGTATATATCAATACCTGTGCTTATTTTGATGCGGAAGGGGAAGCGAACGGAATGGGGAATATAAAAAAGAGGAGTATATGGTAGGAAAAGAGGAAACCAAAATTTGGGAGATTGTTTTATTTAATTCAAATATAAAGCAGTCAAGCAATTGTAGGGAGAATTGAAATACAAGTTAATTTATTGCCACACAATAAAAAGATAGAAGAACAAAAATACTAAATACTAGTTACAAAACTACTTAGACCCCGTAACTATAATTGAAATACAAGTCCTCTTAACCCAAAGATACTTAGGTCTGTTTATTTGTAAGGTTTAAATTTAACAAGGTTAAAATTAAACTTGAATAGAGATATTTTTTTATTGAAGGTTGTGAATGATGTGAAATAAAGTTAGTTATTATGTTGGAATATGTGAGGGATGTGATATAAAGTTAGTCATTATGTTGGGATATGTGAGGGATGTGATATAAGTTAGTTATTATTTTGGTAATATGTGTAGGATGTGAAATAAAATTAATTTTTAATATTAAATTTTATGTGTGATGTGATCTGCCTGTTTAAAATTAAACCAAGTTAATTTTAGACTGTCAAACAAACATGAACTTAAAGCTTACCTTCTGACAAATTTACCATTTCAGGAGCATGGAGTGGGGAGGGAAGCCAGATGGGAACTGCTACAATGAAACAACTCCCATCAAGGATCCAAACTACTGGGGAATAAGCTCAGACAAGAGAATTATGCATGTAATCAGTGAAGTTTTCGATAAATCAAAGGTGCCAATTTCTGTCATCAACATCACTCAGCTTTCTGAGTATCGTAAAGATGCTCACACCTCCATCTACAAGAAGCAATGGAATCCTTTGACACCGGAGCAGCTTGCCAACCCAAAGAGCTATGCTGACTGCGTCCACTGGTGCCTCCCTGGTCTCCAGGATAGTTGGAATGAGCTCCTTTACGCTAAGCTCTTCTTTCCCTAAGAGATTCTTTCCATTTTTTGCTCGTTATCCTGTAACTCTATTTCATCAAAAAAAATCCTGTAACTCTGCATGGTTTTATCTGTTTGAATCATAAAGATTATAGTGAGCCTCCCGTATAACCTGTTCCATATATGTACTTCCAAATTCTATGTGAAATTGGAACTACTTACTTTTTGAATCTTGAAACACATGCTCTAATCTTGCTGCTCAGTGTGAATAAGATACATCATCTTTGAACTTTTTCAGAACTATTTTATTATCATTTAAGAGCAATATATTTGGATGCTTTGGTCAAGGATTTGCTTGAGGTCGAGCCTTAATCTCAATTCTGTGGTTTAGCCTTGATCTTGGTTGTTGGATGACTTTCCAACGAGGTTCAGCTTAAGGTCCGGCCTGACCTCAACTCGAGCTCGTCTCAACCTCAACTCGAGCTCGTCTCAACCTCAACTCATTGAAGTTCGACATCCTGCATGCGTCTGTCAGGTTTCATCATCCTCGAAGTTGATCCTTGATACATTAGCATGAGTTGTGAGTCTTGTGACTTCTGATATAGTTTGGTCGAATGTTTAACATGGTGTTAATCTATGATATCAGTCATCTTTGTGGTGTTCGGCATGTGCTGTTTTTGCCATTCTGTAAGAGCATTCTTGGTATTTGACTTCTTTACTATACTGCAATGTTACATCAACTCTACCTTCTCCTTTTGAAGCTGTGTTTGTGCTGTTTTAGAGAGTTTTTTTTGTGGATCTCGTAAATATATATTTCTTCTCTCTGTGTTTGTGTAATTTTGTGGATTTTCATATTTCTGCCCTCATTTTTTTTCTTCAGGAATGTTGATGAAAGAGTCTCTTGGGAGCGCATAATAAGCACTTCTAAGGAGCGTGACCGACGAGGAGTGCTGCTCTATATCAAAATTCAGCGTCAGTTTCTTTATTCTTTATATATGCTTTTGAACTTGGATTTCTTAATAATTCATGAAGCTCCGATTATTGAATGTGGTGTGAAAAATATTTAGTATGCTGTAGATTAATGTCATCTAATCCCTAAGTCGAGAATTGTTGGGAATGCGTATGAACTATTATTCCATATTGGTAGGCGACAACCCTTATATACAAGTGACTATCATAACCCTTAAACTTAGGTTTTTGGATTTGATAGCGTCTATTAATCAAGATTTTGGCATGCGATCTATTTAGTACATGTCGACGGCATCTAATTTAATGAAAAGTTGACATGGGTAGCTTATTTAAACCACCACTGGGAACAGGTCTGTCGAACCAGATCAGTTCAACAACATTTGTTCTCTGGATCAGCCCGGCCACTATGCACCATTTCTTCGATAGGATAAATTTCGTTTCTCAACAAGGTAAAAAGATGTTAATCTAGAAATTATTGCAGATCATATTAAGGGGTCATTTGTTTCATTATTATCTTGATATTGTATTATGTAATCTAGATGTTTTGGCATCTAAATGTCATCATTTGATTGAAAAATTCATAATTTTTTAGAATATTATTTATATATGTTAAACCAAATAATTATTTTATCTAAATAATATGACATAACACCAAGATAATATTGAACTAAACTGCAAAAAGTAAGTCAAATTTATGCATTTTGTTAAGGGAAAAATTGATTATCATTTAATCTGACATATGATAGGTTTAGGCTAGGCTACCAATAGGCCACTCGAATTCTGTTTCTGAACAAGTTCGAAGCACCCAACTAGATTAGGCCTCGTGTCGAACTGCCCGGTATGATTCGAACAGTTTCAGGCGAATAAGCGTGTAACATCCTGTGATCGAATTGTAGAGGTATTGTCCGATTTGGTTTTAGGGAACTGCGTGGCTTGAGTATTTCTTAGAAAGTCATTCATCTGGGTACTATTTTAGTTTAAGCACGCTTGATTATGAAGTTTTTCATCATTAATCTTATGATTTTTTCCCAAAAGGCACTTTTATTATTTGAGATTATGTTATATATTTATATAGCTCAGAATCTTCTCTCCCTTTCTTATGTGGAACAATTAATTCTTGTGCTCCTCTCAGCATTATTTATCGGCCTAGAAGCTTGTTAAGAGCCGGATTTTGCTCCAGTGATTCCTTTCTCTTGAGACATCACCCGACGATTACTCCTCACCTTTTTCTCATATGAGCATCATAGGCCCACCAGTTTTGGCCTAGTTCGTTCTCGAACCACATCGTACTGTGTAAGGTAGGCTCTAATACTATATTGTGATATCCCGTTATTCAAATGTAGAGGTATTGTCTGTTTTGGCTTTAGAGAATTACGTGACCTAAGTTTTTTTAGGAAGTCACCTATCCTAGTACTATTTTAGGTTAAGCACGCTTAACTATGAAATTTTTCATCATTAGACTCATGATTTTATCCCAAAATGCGCTTTTACTATTTGATATCACTTTATATGCTTATACAGTTCAGAATCCTCCCTTCCTTTCCAATGTAGAACGATTTATTTCTGTGCCCCTCATTACTATTTATCGACCTAGAAACTTATCAGATGCTGTGTTTTACTCTAATGATTTTTTTTCTTTTGACATCACCTGGCGATCATTCCTCGCCCTGTTCGGCCATGGGGAGGTACAAGGCACCAGTTAGCAGGTCTTGTCATATCATAGCCTTGCCTTTTTGGATGACACTCAGTCCTAGGGGCAAGGGAAGGTGCTCATCATCAATGCTTGACTTGATAGACGGTGTGTCTCTTCTCCAGAGGTATCCCGACTGAAGTTCTTTACCATTCTTTCATCCAAATTATAACTTATCTTTATAGGTCCTCTAACTCTTTTTCTTCTTTTTTATAATTCTAGTTTGAAATATATTCAGTAGTCCCAATTCACCATTTTATTAAAGGAAATAGACCTGGGGGGCCATTCAAGTCTCCACTTCTTCCTTCTCTGCTTCATCTCAATCATGCCTCTACTAGAATCACTACATCTTCTCTACCAATCCTCAGCTTTTCTCTAGTCATAGTCATGCTTCAGCGTCATCGAATTTCCTCGTCATCGAATCTCCTCGTCATCAATGAAATAGCGATGGAGGGATACTTAATTGTTCTATCAAACTGATTTTAAGACACCTCTTCACCAATTGACCAGCTTGATAGACCTTTGCATTCAGCTTTTTTGTTAAACTCAACTCTTTCTTTTCATCGATCTTTATTCTACATAAGGTTCTACATCTTTTTCATTTAGTGGGGTTTAAATCATTAAGCCGGCATTGCCTGCTACTCGGGTTTTCATGCAAAATTCTTTGGTTTACCTATTTTTGCGGTTCACATCAATTGTGCTCTTTGGGTTTTAACTGTTTTCAACTAAGTTCTACGTAGCCATGTGAACAGACATTGCTACTGTCTCTTATGATTCACAGGCACTTTTTGCTCAGTTTGATGGGATAGTTAAATTACAGTAAATTGATAGATGTGAAATATAGTTAATTTATTTTATTAAATCCGTGTAATTTGTGAAATATAGTAGATGCATGATATATATAAAATATAAGAATAATTTAAATTTTTATATTAGTATTTATGTATGATGTAAAATAAAATTATATTAATATTTATGTATGATGTAAAATAAAATTATATTAGTATTTATGTATGATGTGCAATAAATTTATGTTTAATGTTCTTTGTTTGGCATAAATTAGATTCTTCTAAATTTTCTTCAAAAATACCCAATTAAATTTTTATATTAATTTTACATTATGTATAAATTTTAACAATTTAAAATTAACTTTAT
>JAEMOT010002552.1:81339-102297 GCA_019297695.1 Apostasia ramifera | reverse complement strand
ATATATATATATATATATATATATAAATTCTTAAATATACTGTATGTACATATATATTTATAAAATTTATATTCATGTAATTATTTGTTTAAAATTAAATTTAATAATAATAAATAACATAAAATTTTATTAAGTTATATTCATAAATTTTTTAGTATTTTTTTAATTTTTATTTTATATTCTATTCAATATTTGTAAATAAAGAAATTACTGTTTTATTCTTTTTAGAATTACAATTTTATTTTATTTCATTGAAGCAAATGTATCATCGATGTATTTTGATGGAATGAAAATTTAAGTGGAACATAAAATTGAAATAATTCAAATCCAACTACAAACAAGGAAAAAAAATGCCTTTGCCTCAAGACCAACAAATAATTAACCCAAATAGCAAACAACGTTAGATTTATTCATAATTTCAATTTCACATCACAGTATTGCCCAATTCTTCATGCAATTTACTAAAAAAAAAAAAATTATTATATTATTTTATTAATATTTTAAAAACATTATAAATTTTAATAATTTTATTTCACATACAATTATTTTAAACTTTAGATATTTCTTGATATTAAAATAATTTTATATTTCATCGAATATATAAATTAATATATTTTTGTATATAAAAATAACTTTCCAACTAAATAATTATGCAATTTAAATTGCAGTCCTTGAAGCCAGATGGCAGGTATTACACTGGTCAAATGATAAATAAAAAATCATATTATTAAAGCAAATTAGATAATATTATTATAACATTCCTCTTTGACCTATTATTTAATACATATACATATATATACCTATCTAAATTCATCTTAACCGGTGATTAATTAATTAAAATTGTGTCAGCCTCATGATATCCAGCTAATAAATTTATTAACCGGCCAACTTTATATAAATAATATATATATATTAATTAATTATTGCCTTTAACGAATAAGCTTCTAAACAACCAGCAAAAACCAAGGAGAATTATCAAATTAAATGAGATAAATGACAGCACAGGTGCCTAAATCACAAAATATTGTTGGCAATGACCTCAATTATTTTTAATTTTGAAAATAAAAGAAAAATAATTAAGTTTTTATGTCTCATTCGGTTTTAATTAATTCAATCATCGCGTGCTTTATGTAGGTTACGTACATCGGACTGTGAGGTCGAATTCTTAAACTTATTATATAGTCCATGGACCGGTTAACTATAGAAATTATAATTCTAATATGTAAATTATATTCTAAATTTTAAAATTTAAATGAAATTTAGCTTAAAATATTTGAATGCTGTTCAATTGAAATTATAGAAGCCATTTATATTGATATAAATTATTAAGCCATTTTTTAGAGCAAGATTGGCCTTTTAATGTGGAAATTGTGGACTAAATAAATTATTGAATATTCTCATTAATTTTTTCTCTAATTCTCTGAGCCATAATCTTCATGATTTTATTTCTCATCTTGCATGTTATTATTTTGGGGAAATTACATACATAACTCATGTATGCATGGATATTATACATTAACCACATGAATCTTATTATTTTAATATTATGAAAACCTCAAAAAAAGTGCCCGAATTAATGGCCTCCAAGAAGAATGATAAAAAAAGAATTTACATACAAAACACTAAATTCATCATAAATTACGTATTTCACTATTTTTTAATAAATATTACACATATCACACTCTGCTTATAGGTTTTACATTTTTATTGTAACAATAAAAATATAAAAAGAGTGTGATATATATAATATTTACTAAAAGATAGTGAAATACGTAATTTGTAATGAATTCAGTATTCTGTACGTAAATCCCTCAAAAAAAAATAGTTATGTGCATGATTATTAATTTAAAAATACTAAGAAATTTAATTATCAATTATTTGATAGGACTTGAATCTAGTATTAGTTTCATTTGAGCAGCACTTCCAAGCTCTCGATATAGGTTGAACTTAATTTGAACCTAATCCAGCTTAGTCGAGTACGAGTTTGAGCTTATATATTAGTGTGAGTTATAAATGAGAAGACCCAAATTTAACCCATCTATGAAGACCGAATATGGCTCGACGGATCAATATGATTGTGATCCACCGATAATCCATTTATCAAAAAATAGTATATTTTTTTTCTTTTTGGTGATATAATTTAATTGTATTTTTGATTTTCGTAATTAAATTTTATAATCATTATATATTGAGTTTTTCAAATTTTGATACCTAAAAATTATAATAAATATGTTAGTGGGTTGGAATGAATAACCCGTTTATTAAATGAGTCAATTATGAGTCTTAATGCTTGAATCGTTCTAATAAATAAGTCGAACTTGAGTTAAACTTATATAAGCCCGATAAAAGAATAGATCGACTTAAAACCTGGTCCACTAACTTGATTTAACACTCCTGTAAATTTGGAATGCAATATCTCTTTCTCTACTTTCTTTTTTTTATAATTCTAAATTATTAATAAAAATTGATTTCTATTATTTTTTTTAATTTTAATGGCATTAAATTTTGTGTTCATGCATATTTTTTGTCTCTATCATTCGGATTCTCTCATGAAAAATACTATCACGAGAAAATTAATATAGAAGAATCAAATACAAATAAAAGATATTAACTTGAAAGTGATATTATTCTATGATACTTAAAAGTTAATTTCATTTTATTATTTAATAGATAAATCTAACTCAACGAGTTAAATAAACTCGTGTTACATAAACAAACATATAATTTGACTTTAATTTTTAATTTTTTTAAATTCACAAATCAAATATCTCATTCAAACATAACTATCTCTATCATCAAGTTTTTACAAATATTTTTATATTTTAATATGAAATAATTTTTTTTTTGTGCTTTTTTCTCATACTTAAAAGTCTGTCGGGCACTACAATTTGCTTAAATGATTTTTTTCGCTTGAAATATCACTTAATACTCACCTCACGCTCCCATCAGTTATGAGTTATCATATGTTCAACCCAAAGCACTTTGTATTTCAAGATTTAAGTTAATTCTCAAATTTCTTTACAATATCACAATTAGTATTATTTTTGTGTTTAAATAATTAAGTAAATACATATTATATCACTCGTATAAATATAAATGAATATAATAACAAAATTATGAGAATTCATTTTAATATAATTACATAAAGCCTTCTCTCTATGGCTTTTCTTAAAATAAATTAAAAAATATGTAACATTTAATATAATAAATTTTGTATTAAATTTAAGTAATTTTTTTTTTCCTTGCTAACTCCCATTATTCTTAATCGTATTAAAAGTATAATTTAATAGATATAGACCTTTAACTTCCCTATCATATTTAATATATTTAATACCACACTTATTTTTAAAAAATTAAAAATTATCACAATTAATACAATTTTATTCAAACTAAATTTAAATAAAGTTTTATTATTATATCTAATCAACTCAAATATAAAATAAATTTAAGTTTAATCACTTTCAAATTTTGAGACATTATATATGTAGAGTTAGTTTTTCTGTTATTCTGAAATAAAATTAAAGCGATTCAAAATCATATCATATGTAATAATTTATGTTAGAGCTTATAATCATTAATATTTACGGAAATCATGATATTCTTCCCTTAAATTGAGAATATATGTGCTATATCTAGAATAAAAAGATAAATTCATAAATTACAGAAATTTGTGAGATCTATTTGAAATTTCCCTCATTTTTATTTCTTCTATCTCTCTCTACATATATATGATACAGACATTCAGGTAAATGCATGACAGAATTGAATTTCGTGTCTCTCTCCCACGTAAATACTTGTAGTAGATTTATATATATATATATATATATAAATAAATGATTATTTAGGTATTTGACATGAAAATAATATATTTTAGTCCACGTGGAAAATGGCTGAAAAGAAAAATATATAGCCGGCGTCTCCTGCTCTAAAGTCCAATCATTTTGACTTTTGCATTTAAATTGTTTTTCTATAATAATAAATTACACCTGGGTCTCAAGGTTTAATCTATCTTTCATATGGATTCATATTTAGTAGAAAATCTTGTCCTATTGATTTTTTTTTTGTCCATCATTGATTTGCAAATTTATTTAAATGGGATATTCCATTTAAACTGATTTTATCTATAATCTAATAATTTTAGTCATGATTTTAAGTTTTAGCAAAATTAATCGATTTTATTTTATTTTTTGTCAATATTAATCTAAAACTCATCGATTTTATTATAGTCGGACTCTTATATTTTTAAGACAATTTCTTAAAATTAATCCTTATTGCATAGTGCTAAAATTGTTAAAATAAAAACTATCAAAATTATTAAAATTGTTGAAACTAATATTTAATTTCAATTTGTTAGAAAAACTGAGTTTTAAGACCTTGATTTTAACTTAATATTGAACCAAGTATCTTTATTTTTTATTCTTTTAATCTTTTTAAGAATCTTGGAGCTAGATTTGCTTTTCTTTATAAAATAATATATGTGGACTTTTCTAGAACATTGGCGCAAATGTAGAGACCCGAATGTAATTAATCCCTACGGTTATAAATAGAGTGCCCAGCTTCAACCGAGGGCTCAACGTAGCTTTTCACCCTCTCTCTCCCTCGCCGGGGCGTCGCACACCGGCCGGCGCGTCGCTCACCGGCCGGCGCCTCTCATCTTCTTCCTCGAGATGTGAAGAATGAGATCTTTCTTTCAAGTATGGAAGAATCCATGAAGCTCAGGAGGGATAGCGCCATGGTTTGCGAGGGAGCGAGCTCCCTGCAGTTCTCTCTCTCTCTCAGCTCTCATCTTCCCTGACGCTGTCTATCCTGAGTTTTACGGGTTCTTCTTGCTCTCTCGCAAACATGCCCTCAGCACTTTGAAGGCTACATACATCGATCAATGTTTGTTTTCCGAAAGGTGTTTCTGATTTTGGTGCAATACGAGAACTTCCTACCAGATCACACTTCCTGGTACCGTACTCTCGCCCAAATATGCTCAATCGAAAAGCTCTGATAAAATTTGATGTTTTAGTGCAGGTATTTTATTCTATGTTCAGTTTGAGCAGAGGCTCAATTAATATTTTAAGATCAACTAATCCTTATTTCGAGTCTCAAACATGTACAGTTGAAATTGCTAATAGATATTTAAGGCATTGAAATACTTGGATTTGGTTGATTGATAATAAGCTAACTCAATGCAATTGAGATGTTCTGGGAGAGATACGACGCATATTCACAGAAACTTTATAATTTTTTTCTAGTAGTAGATTAATTCTTTTCTAATTTGGATGGGAAGCTAGTTCTCTCATAAATGAAATTGCTGATTAATTCATTATTGTCCCTCATTTTTAGAAACAAATTATTTCATATATAGCTTGTATACCTCAAAAATATCATTTTTTTATTATTTTTATTATATTTAGTATGTTTCATTTGGAGTATTAATTAATATGCTGAGTGAACCCGAATCGAACCAGTTATTAATTTGAGTGCATGCATGCAAGTAATTAGTCGGTCTCTATTTTAGGGTTCATTATTATTTGACTTCTAAAGAGGAAACATATATAAAACTGTAGTAAGACCAACGATTGATGATGTATAGTGCTGAATGCTGGCATGTAAAGAGAAAATATATAAATAAAATAAATATTACAGAAATGGAAATGCTAAGGTGGATATGTGGATATACACAAAAGGATATAATGAGAAATGAGTATATCCGAAAGAAAGTTGGTGTTGCACCAATTGAGGATAAACTTAGAGAAAGTCAGCTTAGATGGTTTGGACACCTAAATCGTAGGCCGATTGAAGCTTCAGTTAGAAAAATTGAGTTATTAGATTTTGCCCATGTACAAAGAGGAAGAGAGAGACCAAAGAAGACATGACAAGAAACTATAAGGAGTGATCTTATAAGTTACTTAGACTTAAATAAGAATTTGGTAACTGATAGAGCGCAATGGAAGCAAAGGATTCATATAGCCGCCCCCACCTAGTGGGATTAAAGCTTGGTTATTGTTGTTGTATTATTTGACTTCTAGATTGCATCATAATAACTGATTTATGGTTTTCTTATATAAAGCATTGTGAACAATTATAATTGTAGTTTTGAAAATAAATGAAACTCTATTTTTTATGTAAAACTTTTGTCTTGCATGATATTGATTTTTTATTTTTTATTTTATGCCTCTAGCTAAATTGTGTGTTTCTGATTATTTTAAGCATAAATTAAGAAATTGATCATAATTTAATGTAATTAATATATAAATATATATATATATTTATATTGAGGTCATTAATTATACAATAAAATTTAGGGAAATTTTAATTTTATTGTGAAATGTATTGGAGTTTTATGGTGGGACCCACCCCACCCCCTAGCAGAAAATTTGGGGACCAAAAAAAATTTGGAGAAATATATCAGAAATTTTAAATATTTATTGAAAATTAAAATTATCTGTTATAATTAATTTGAATGTTGGCACTCTATTATAATTTATTATTATAAATAAGGGTTTGAATCATCATAGCCCAGAATAAATAAACGTTCATAATAATGCGGCCTTCAACATAGATTAAATAATTTGTTAAAAGACTTTGCTACATAGTTCAGTAAAATAATCAATTGTGCTTTAAAATTCTAATTCATTGGATTCTTTTGGTAGATTAAACTTATAATTTACTTGAATAATTTAATGATTAGATCCTAATTAATCTATCATTAATGATCAATTTATTGAGATACAGAACTTTTTCTTTTGTCAGATTCAGTGAAATTATAATTTTTTTTCTTATGTTTTATATTTGCTCTTAAAAAAAAATGCTATTTATTAATGTAAGGCCTCTTGCACTGCTGATTGTCTTCATTTTTTATTATATAAAATTTTGCTTAACATACACTATTTTGAATTTTATATTATTAATGTAATTTTCCTTTTCAATTTCATTATAATTGCATTTAAAAAATCCATAATGTGCATTGAAAGGGATACTAATATTTTAAATAGTTTTTCTTATTTATTATCTATTTTTATTATAATTTTCAAATAAAATGAAAAAAATTATAATGCCAAAAAGTGAAAAAAAAAATTGTGGTCAATTGTTGAAATAACAAAAAATTTGGTGAACCGTATACGTAAACGAAATTTAAATTTAAAATTATTTAATTTAAATCAACAAAACATTAATTTTCTAATAAAATTAGCTGTTTTTAATTTTGCTTTTTAAAATAAATTTCGTACTAATTGCGTTTAGCCTGTAATTGATCAGCTTTTGGGAAAAAATAAATTTTTTTAATTTCAAAAAACATATAGAAAGAATATATTATTTTAATTTGAGTTATAAGTACGATAATATTAATAAAAAAAATAAAAAAATGCAACTACACCATGATTACCAAATTTTTTAAAAATTGAAGGGTAATTAGATAACCTTACAAATTTCTAAAATGGGGATTTAATTACATGTCGAAAATTCATAATAATTATTTAAATTAAAATTGAAAATTGCAAATACCGAAATGTTGTATATCTGAAAATTAACTTAAATGGAACAAAATTATGATCTCCATTAAGTCCTAGATTTTTATTATTTTTTATTCAACCTTAATTAAAATACAGTATGATGTGAAATAATAAAATAAGTTATGATGTTACAACAATACAACAGGAACTAAATTTTTATCTAGCTAAGTAGCGTCGACTACATGAATTTTTTATTTTCATTATATTCAATCAAATAATAAACTTTTATTTAGCTCAAAATAATTAAAATTATTCCTTATAATTTCTTGTCATATCTTTTTTGATATTCTTTTTTTTTTATGTGTAAGATTTAATAATTTAATTTTCCTTATTGAAGATTCTATATATCCAAATCATCTAGTCTAACTCTTTTTAAGCTTATCCTCAATCGAGATAACTCTAAATTTCTCACAAATATACTTATTTTTATCTCATTCTATTTGCGTATACTTAACTATCTGTCTTAGCATCTTTATTTTTACTATACTTATCTTTAAATTTGAGCTAGTTATGATGTTAAATACTATAAAAAAAAGTTATAGTGCTTAATAAAAATAATATATAATGTTAGAACCTTCTCTAACACCTCTTGCCGAACAACAACTCAATAGCAGCCCCTTGTCGAACAGCAGCTCAATAGCAGCCCCTTGCCGAACAGCAGCTCAAAGAGATATCACAAGATCATACCCTCCGTACTACTGTGTCAACTCAGCATTTAAGACAGCATGGGAGCCCACTTCCTAATCGTCCTTTGCAGGAGTAGGTGTTAGATATGGTAGACTAAACCTACTATGTCCCCACCTCTCCAAGCTATAAATAAGGGGAGATTGCTCTCTCTAAGGGTCCTTTCTTTCTCATTCTCTCGGGCTGAGCTGCCTCTCTCTTTCTATCCCTCTTGTACCCATTCAGTCTCCATTTAGAGATCAAGCTTAATTTGTAAGAGGAGATTCGATTAGTGGATTCAAATCGCCTGGACGGCGTCGTGGTTTTTCCACCGGACACTCGGATTTTCACGTAAAAATTGTCGTCTCATTTCTCTATGTGGTGGTGCATTTTTTGCATCAACATATAATATAAAATAAAGTTAATGATTACATTAAAATATATATAAGATATGATAAAAATAATATTTTTATATAAAATTTAAGTAGAATAAGATAAAAATTAATTTATTATAATATTTTTTTGCATGGCAACAATCTATTTTAGCTACATGCCCAAATACAATATCTCCATCTTTTCCCAAAGTTATATATATATAAAAAAAAAATAGTATTTATGTTGCATGCAGGGTATACAACTGTGAAATTTTACTACATACGAACTACTAAATATTCAATGATCAACCACAACTTGCTATGTATGCAATGGGCTTTACCTAATGTATATGTAGTGGAACACAATTAATTTTTTGAACTGCGAACTCTTGGATTCAATAATTTTTCGTCATAGCTAAATGACATTTCTTTGGTTGCACGCACCAATTTTTTTTTTGACTTCATATCATGTTATTTTTTCATTGATTTTTCTTCCAAAATTGTGTAAAATGTAGGATGCAAAGTTGAATGCATGTTAAAAATATAAATTAATTAATATCTCAGCTCCCTCAGTTGTCCCAGAATTACGGGGAGCTGTAAATAAATAAAGGCAAATTTCACCCAGGTCCTTGAGTTTAAGAGTTATTATCACACAAGTTCACATTTTTAAAATTATATTATCGGGATTCCTAAGTTTTCAAAAAATATCATCTGGATCCCNGTCGTGCGGCCGCGCGAGGCCGCCGAAGGCGGCGCGGGGCTGTCGGATCTGGAGGAGAGAGGGAGGGTTAGGGTATAATGATAATTTTTATATTTTATAATAATAAAAAAATAAAAAATGGACCCATATGATATTTTTTGAAAATCTAGGGACTCCGATGATATAATTTTAAAAACGTAGACGCGTGTGATAATAATCTTTAAACTCAGGGACCTGAGTGATTGCCTAATAAATAATTATTACAAAATAAATATTTTCGGTAGGGAATGTGGGGTCTAATTCACCGGCTACGTACCATACGTGTGGTTGGGCCGGCAATTAACCCTCATCGAATCTTCTTTGGCCGCAGGTCCAAGAAATGAGTCACAACACCGCGTGGCGGACCAAATTCGTCAGCCACAAATAAGTGTGGCCAGCAGGCAAATAATTAATTAATATGAACAATATATAACCAATAATAAAACTTAAGTTGCTACATGAAATCTTCAATGCGTATGCAGGAGTAAAAAAATTTTGGGATTCAACTGGTAGGGGTGGCAAATTTTCTTAAATTTTTAGATTTTTTTATTGTTTAAATTTTATTTTTAAATATGAAATTTTTAGAGAAGTATAATGCTCTTCAAAATATTATAAAAAAATAAAACATTTAGGCCCCGTTTGTTTAGGATTTTAAAATTAACCTGGTTTAATTTTAACTAAGCATATCACATCACCCATAAAATTTAATATTAAAAATTAAATTTATTTCACATCCTACACATATTACTAAAATAATAACTAACTTATATCACATCTCTCACATATTCCAACATAATAACTAACTTTATATCACATCCCTCACATATCCAAACATAATAACTAATTTTATTTCATATCATTCACAACTTTTAATAAAAAATATCTCTATTCAAATTTAATTTTAACCTCCTTAAATTTAACCTTACAAACAAACACACCCTATAGAGGTTTAAATTATAAATAAAAAGATTAGAGATTTAATATATTGTTGAAAAATATTAAGAAGTATGCATGTAATTTTCTTTTATAAAGTTTTAAAGTATATTTATGGGGGCATTTTTTTATTGGGTTAGCTTTTTTGCAGAATAATATTTTAAAATCACTGCCCAGCTCAAAACCCTAATTGGCATTATCTATGCCCTTTCTCGAATGCATTTCATTCTGATGCCATCGAAGATCCCTCATGAATTTATCGTTTCTATCCACCGCTTACGATGAACTTCTGATAAAGCTATATACAAGGAAAATAAAAACATAGAATAATAATATGGTCGTAAGTCATGCGTCTGAACCATTAGTCTACTGAATCAAGGTTATGCACAATTTACCTAAGTATAAGTAGGGTTGCCTTGTAATGAGGAAAAAATCAAAGTAATTACTGGCCTCTCCTCTTTCCTCGTTTCTCACTGCTTTTTGCAATCTTGTTTTCTTCCCTTTGTCTCTTCTGCTCCTTTCTTCTTGCCACCCATTCTCAATTCTAATTGTATTTCAATCAAGATATAACTTATAAAAGCTTTGAATATACTGCAATTCCTTCTCTGTTATTTGCATGTCTATTAATAGTATCAGAAAAGTGATAATTAATAATCTATGGCACTAGAGATTTGATCTTCTAATTTCAAATCGATAGAGAAAAATTTGCAATCGCTAGTAGTTGAATCCTATACACGTTTGGAAGATCTGATCAAGTCATAGTAGGAGATGATCAAAAACAAAGTAAATAGGTAAAATAAATTAATAATTTCTCTGACGGAAGCAATCCAAACTGAAGATTTCCGTTATAAAGAAGATTTCAATGCATTAAAAGGGAATTATCTTAGAAAAGATCTTAATCAAACCATTTGGCTAGACTTAAATTCTGCAAAGACCAGGTGAGGCACAAATCATCTTTTGTGGAATACACAATAAACTTAATTGACTTCTATAGTCAACCCTCCTATGAAAACTCTCTTAATTAGTTTGCCTAAAGTTGAATTCTCTAAGTTTTTTGAGTACAATGTCCTAGGATGGGTATTGTGATGTGAACAATTTTTTGAAATTACCTAAACACCTAATGATTAGAAGGTAAAATTAGCACCCATTTACTTAGATAACATTGCTTTGAAATGGCACCAAAATTTCTTAAGAGTGAATTCAACACCAATTGATTGGGACCTCTACAAGGAAGCAATTAAAATATGATTTGGAGAAATAGTATATGATGATTCAATGTATGAGCTTAACATTATGAAGCAAATAGAATCTATGTAGGATTACAATAATCGATTTGATGTCCTCTTTACTCGATTAGACTCATCAAAATACTATGCACTTAGTTGTTATTTAGGGCAGTCAAGAAGGAATTGCTTGGTGATTGAGGGCTATTTTACGCACACCAGTGACATCGTTATGATCTACAGCTCCGTGCTTATTAGGATCTTAGGCCATACCAACTTTTCTAAAAGCTTAAATTGATAGGAAGGGAGTAATCAATTTATTTATTATATCATGCACCCAGTGCCCATAGGTCAAAACTAATCTCTTTTTAATAGTGACACATCGCTCAAAATTATGTCAGGTAGACAATAGTACTATGCTAGTGATAGCCACACCTAAGCCATCAAATTATTGCTTTTTCCAGCAATCCCTTATCTCAACGCATTATCGGGATTCAAACCTAAGACCTGCTCTGATATCAATTATTAGAATTCTTAGCATTACCAACTCTCCTCAAAGTTTAAGTTGATAAAAAGGGCACAATCAATTCACTTATTATATTATGCATCTAATGTCCATAAGTCGAATCCAACTTCTTTTCGATAGTGACACACCACTCAAAATTGTGTCAGATAGGGCAATGGTATTAAGCTAGTTACAGCCACACCCAAGCTATCTAATTACTGCTTTTCTCAATAGAGTCTAGATTATAATAGTTTATTAGCTTGAATATAATTATTTTTATTTTTATTTTACTTTTTATTTGGGTTATTTACTGAGTCAAATATTAGTTTATGTCAATTAGAACGTTCACTTTGATGTCATGTATATATTATGAGTTAGTTTAAGTCTTGTATGCGGGTTGGATCAATTTAGATTCTAAGAATACTTCATCTTAAATCAATTTGATTCAAATTAGACCTGCATTGGATTTGATCATGATGCAGACAAAATATGAGGACTTGGATGTAATGTCACCTTTCATTATATCACTATTCACTTCCAGCCCTAAAAAGTCTAAAACTGGCTCGGGCATTTTTCTTCTGCCGACCCTGCCAAACCAGTCGGCAGCTTTGCTGCGCCTCGGCCACTTCTGCTTCGCCGAGTCGCATTCAGGTAGCACGACCAACAGATCTCCGCGAGGTCCTCGCCACATCGACCACGACGATGTCCGCGTCGTGCTCAGCCGGCAACTTCCCCTATAAAAGCTTGGAGTTTGGAGTCGTGAAAGGCGGCTGTTGATGAAGAAAAAGAAAATTCCACTGTGAGTGTTTAGAGGAGAAGAGCTCTTCTTCATCGGATCTGCGCAGGTGGCGGCGATTCGGAGCCAGGAACACAGAGTGGCTGCAGGTTTTCCTATTGATGCTTGAGGTTGCTTATTTTTTGGTTTTTTCTGCCAAGATTTTCACTGATCATAACTGTCAGCCTGAAAGTTTCAGTATTGTCTCTATTTCTTTAGTTAAACTTGAACTTTGAATCTAAATCTCTGTTAATTCTTGCTGGTTTACATTGTAATCCATTTGCTTGCTTATTACCGGATTCATTTCTATCTCAGCTGTATTAGGTGCAGAATCCAATTTCCCGTTGATGTTTAAGTCAGAAATATCATGGATTTGGTCTTCAATTGTTAGCCCAGAAGCTAAATTCTATAAAAATAATTCTTCTCTGTTTGTTGAAATTAATCAATTCTCAATATTGCATGCTAGTTGATGTTTAAGAGCATTGTCCTCACATTGATATTATTTGATCTTCATGTAATCATGTTCTATGTATTAGTGATTAATTTCTTAGCAACTTGATAAATTTATATCTTAATAGAGTAAGTTTCTGGATTTATTAAAAAAAGATTGCTATTCAACTAAGAAACTTTCATGAAGTTCTTTTGTGGCTGCAATGGTATAATTAAGGGGACTTTAGCTCGATCTCCTTAACATCATATAGTTAGATTAATTTTGCATATTTAGGTCATTTAGACTAGCATCCTTCTAGATAATAATTAATCCTAGGCACAATCCTAATATTGGTAGTGTTAGGATCGCCCCAACGCAATACCATGCTACATCACTTGGTCTGTTGAGAATTATGAAACCAAAATCTCTTAGGAAAGCATTTAGCATGGCAAAAATTCAAGAAGCTGCACTATCACAGAAGCAAAGGAAATATAGACTGTGGAGCATACCTGGAAACAATAATGGCTTGGCCACAGGAACTTCTGCAACTACTGCTGACAAAATCTCTTCAGTAAACTGCAAGGACTTCAATTCTAATGCACAATCGAAAGAAAATATTTGGAAGGTGCTGCCCAATTCAGTATTTGATGGGAAGAGAACAAAGGGTCTTTTTTTTGGTGTAATGAAAAGTTTACACAAGGCCATCAGTGCAAAAGAAGACAGTTATATCAAATATATTACTGAAGAAGCAGAGGTTGAGGCTGAAACAAAAGGAAGTTATGACAAGGAACTAGAAGAAGTCAACAAGGAGCTAGAAACAGAAACTAGAGTTTCTCTTAATGCAATCACAGGAATTCTGTCATATCATACAATGACAATTGTGGGAACCATCAAGAAGAAGAAGATCTGCATTCTAGTGGATTCAGGTAGCATGCACAACTTTTTAGACCCTTCTATATTAACAATAGTTAATTGTGAAGTGGAAACTATTCCCAAGCAGCAGGTTACGGTTGGTAATGGAGAAAAATTATCCCTATCACAAAAGATGAGAAATTTCCAGTGGTAAATACAAGTTGTTATATTTAGAGCAAATGCACTACTTATGCCTCTTGAAAGTTACCATATGGCACTTGGAATTTAATGGTTGTCTGAACTGTGAATATTCAACTGGAATTTTAAAAATATATAAAGATGGAATTTGATATGAATGGAAAATATATTACCTTGCATGGTTCCAGGAGTCCATTTATGCAACTTAGCAATGAAAAGCATTTAGATAAGGCAATACAGAACTCTCCAACCTTTGTATGTATGCTTCTACCTTTGTATGTATGCTTCTATTCACCTAAGATATGTCAACTATATTATTAGCCACTTTACGGTTATCTCAAGATTTGAGTACAGAACAGCTCATTGAACTGGAATCACTTCTTACCAAATATTCTGAATTACTTTTTTAGCCAGTAGGATTGCCTCCTAGCAGAGCTTTTGACCACCAAATCGTGCTAAAGGAAAGTATTTTCCCAATTAATGTTAAACCATATCATTACCCAGCCTTACAGAAATCTGCAATTGAGAAATTAATTGCTGATATGAAGGATGCAGGGATCACAAGGGACAGTGCCAGCCCTTTTCATTTTCCATTGTTATCATAAAAAAGAAAGACAGAAGTTGGAGATTATGTGTCGACTATAGAGAACTTAACTCCAATATAATATTGGATGAATTTCCCATTTTGTTTGTAGAAGAACTATTAGATGACTTGTATGGGTCAGCATATTTCTCAAAATTGGATTTAAGATTTGGGTATTAGCAAGTAAGGATGCTTGAGGAGGATATTAAATAAATAGCTTTTAGAACACACGAATGGCACTATAAGTTTTTAGTCATACCATTTGGGCTTACCAATGCTTTGGCCACCTTCCAAAAGCTGATGAACTCCATTTTCAAACCTTTTCTCAAAAAATTTGTATTAGTATTTTTTGATGATATATTAATCTCTAGCAAAAGTTGGCATGAACACCATCAACATTTGAAATTAGTTTTTGAGATTCTGGTGACAAATTCACTGAAGATCAAAATAACTAATGTGCATTTGCCATGCAAAAAATTAAATATTTGGGCCACCATATATCTTCTAAAGGTGTTTCCGCAGACCCAGCAAAAATCCAGGCAATATTGGAGTGGCCAAAACCATTTGCATAGTTTCTTGAGCCTTGTAGGTTATTATCGGAGATTTATAAGGGACTACGGTATAATTAGCAAGAGCTTGACAGATCTACTCAAAAAAGTTTTTTTATGGCATCTACTCAAAAAAGATGCTTTCAATTGGAATGAGCAAGCTGAAACTTCTTTTAATCACTTAAAAAGACAACTAACTAATCCACTTGTGTTGGCTCTACTAGATTTTTCTCAGTCATTCACCATAGAAACTAATGCTAGCGGCTTTGGTATTGGCGGTGTTCTCATGCAGAATAGGCATCCTGTTGCATTTTTTAGCAAAGGACTCTCCAAAAAGCACCAACAATTATGTGTATATGAGAGCACCAACAACAAGAATATAGTAGCTGATGTTTTATCAAAAGAGACATTTACATACATGCCACAGAAATTTTCTAATATTATATCACACACTTTCTTCGCAAAATTTACACTACAGAGTAGTTGACTTTTGTGAAGAAAGTGTGTGACATAATACATGAAGATTTGTGTGGCATGTGTGTAAAAATTTTATCAAAAAAATAGCCAACAGAATTTATAGAATCCAGTGCTATTCTATAAGGTGTTTTTACAGATCTGCTACTTGAAACCAAATTGCTAGAATTCAGATGTCCAGGTAAAGGAAGGCATTGAAAATTTACAGCAAGGTATGAGCTTATCATAACCATACTTATAGAGCAATGGGCAACTCTGTTGAAAGGGGTAATAGACAATGATCTAATTGTCATAAATAGAGTAATTAAGATGATTCATACCGAAACTCAGGTGGTCATTCAGGATTAATTTCTACGCTATACAAGTTGAAATTATTATTTTTTTTCTGGAGGGGAACGCAGAAAGATACAAAAAAAATTATACAAGAATGTGAGATATGCCAATGAAATAAGTATGAAATGACAACAACACTTGGTTTATTACAGCTTTTACTAGTGCTAAAGAAGGTATGGATGGATGTCCTTCTAGATTTCGTTGACAAACTACTTAAGTCGAATAGTATGGATATTATTCTAGTGGTTGTTGATAGATTAAGTGAATATGCTTACTTTATTGCTTTAGCACACCCATATACATCAGCAATAGTAGCACAAACCTACTTAGGCGACATTTATAAACTCTATGGAATGCCTGAACGGCTAGTTAGTGGTCGTAATGCAATCTTCCTAAGTCGATTCTGGCAAGAATTATTAAAATTACTCAAGGTTCAATCTAATATGAGCACTGCTTATCATCCTTAATCAAACGACCAAATCGAAGTTGTAAATAGATTTTTGGAGATGTATTTGAGATGTATGACAGGGGAAAGGCCTAAAGAATGGGCTAGATGACTGCTCCTTATTGAATGATGGTATAACACTAACCTTCATTCATCCACAAAGTGAATTCCCTATGAAATCATGTATGGCTAGAAGCCACCACCCCATGCACCATACTTGGTGAGCAGTGCCTTAATAGATGTTGTTGATAGGAGCTTACAGACCAGAGAAGACCTTATTAAGGTGCTGAAACAACATTTACACCAAGCAATTAATAGATGAACTACCAGAGCATGCTAAAGTCCACCCTGTGTTCCACATCCCTCCTCTTAAGAAGAAAGTGGGAAGCCAGCAGGAAGAAGAAAAGCTTTTTGTAGGTATAACTACCTTGGGGCAAGTTCGAGCTCAACTGATAGCCATCCTGAATAGAAGAATAATATTAAGGAAAAGACGCGTTTTGGAGAAAGCTTTGATCTAATGGAGTAAATCAAATATTAAAGATGCAAGCTGGGAAGACCTAGAGCTCATTTTCAGTCAATATCTTTCATTTCCTATTGATCCTTGAGGACAAGGATCTTGAAGAAGGGGGTAATGACAGAGCTATATATTGGGGAAATAGAAATATAGAATAATGACATGGCTGTAAGTCATGTGTCTAAACCGGTGGTCTATTGAACTGGGTTTATGCATGGTCTACCTAAGTATATGTACAATTCTCTTATTATGAGGACGAAATTGAAGTAATTATTGGCCTCTCCGCTTTCTCCTTTCCCGTTGCTCTCTGCAATCTAGTCTCCTTCCTTTTCTCTTTTGCCTTCTCCTCTTGCCTCCCATTTCCAATTCTCCTTGTATTTCAGTCAAGATACAACTTATAGAAGCTCTGGATTTATTGCAATTTCTTCTCTGTTATTACTATTGCTTGTGTGTGTGTGTTAATTGCAGGTCTGTCATCTTTGTCTCGGATCCCCGTTTACGATCGTCTTCGTCTGCAGTCGGTTGCGAACTTTTGTTTTGGGCTTTTCACTTTTTCCAGTCTCAGCCCTACTTGTAGCTTATCCAAGACTCAAGTCACCATGGACGATGAGAACATTGGCCCTTTCCGTCGGACTTCGACACGAACGAGGAAGATAGCTTCGAAGATGGTCGCTGCTCTTGCCAGTACTGATAACCGAACGCAGGTAGACTATTGCAGCTATTTGATTCACTTGAACTTTTATATTTGATAGGTCAATCTATGATTCTAAAATGGTGATTTGGATTGAAAAACCTTGATTGTTTGAGAGATTAGATGTGTTTGCTCGATGTTTCTTTATTGGAAATTTTAGAATTTTTGTATCCAATTACATCCTTCATTAGAATTTTCTGTCTAAACCAGGCTGCACTTACACGCCTTGAGGCTTTAGAAAGTGACAATGCTGGGGTTGAGGCGATAGAGATTAATGATGATGATGATGCTTCTTTAGATGATGAAGATCAAGGTGTTTTTACCTTCACTTATATTTTTGTCATATTTTCATATATTAGGATAATGTATAGTTGATTCTATCTAATATATCTTGATCTGTATGGCTTCACTGGATGATTTATACTCATGGAAGTTTAAATTTGTAACTTCGCTTGCAACTCTAAGGCTTAGTTTGGTAATAGCTTAGTTAAGCTAGTAATTATAACCAACTTAAACTTTTTAGTAGATTAAACTTAAGCCAGTGGACTTAAGCCAATTTACACTGGAAATGTTCCCAAGTAAAAAAATTGCTTTAAGCTAACATAGGCTGGATAAAGTTGTACTTTTTTTTTTGATATTGTGGATAAAATTACTTGGTTTGGAGAAAATGTGGCATAACTATTTGCTTAAGTTCCAAAGATAATGAATAGAGTGATGTCAACTTTTTGCTTCAATGATATGTACTTGGATAGAAGTCGGGAAGTATGGATGACATTACTAACTTATATTATGTTCTATTTCAAATTTAAATATAGAAGGTAGTATGAGGTAAATACAAGCTCAAAGTACCTGAACAACTAGCTAATTTAATCAATACGTGACAAAGAAATAACTGTTTTAATCCAAATTAAGCAATAAGTGAGCTAAAAAGGTAGAGTGGATTTCATAGGCTAGTTCTTTCCCATAACTTGAGCAGATCTAAGCTACTTATCGGATTGAGTGTCACCTACGTAAACACAATAAAGTAGCTTACAGGCAAGTGGCACGGCTTAAGGCTAAGCAGCTCCGCATAACTGCATTTAGTAGCAGATGGAGGGTTATGTGTAAGTATAAGCTGCTTATGTGTTACTTAAATTGGTTACCATACAGATGCTTAGTGATTAGCTGTAAGGGAAATGGAAGGGAAATCTCTGTTATTCAAATATGTGAAAAGATAAAATGTGTAAACGGTAGTTTGGTGATTGCATCCCTACCACAATCCTCATAGTGCATTTTTATCAAATAATTCTTTTTAAGTTTATTATGGTTTCTAAGATATAAACCTTAAATCTTGATGGGGATACAATTATGCCATAGAAATAACATTCATTTTTACTTTTAATGTGGAGGCGTTTGATCCATAAAGTTTTTTCCCTTTTTGCAACTTTTGAGGATCGAATCTTTCAAGTCCATTTGAAAGTACTTTAAATAAACTACAAATTATCATGTAAAGGATATTTAAAATCAATTTTTCCGAAGTTAACGTTTAATGAAATAGAAGTTTGTCATATGAAGAAGGTATTTTGAAACCACTCTCTAAATGTGACAATTTTTGTCACACACTCAACATTTTTGATGTCAAACACTAAGTTAATGCTTACTGTAGGAACAAATCCTACTGCAGTTTTTTTTTTTTTTTGACATTTTTTACTTTGTGCTTCTTGCCGTTAGATCTTTTGTTTAATATATTTGTAAAGGTCTCCTCCATTCTGCTGGCTTCGTCCTTCTAGGCTTTTACTACCTTATTGGCTTTGTCAGTTCTTTTGTTCTCCTTTCCACAGCATTTACGGTTTACCATTGGTATTTTCTCTATCAATCCTTCAAGGCTATGTCTTTTCTCCAATTAGCACCCTTAAGTACCAAAGGCATGTGCTTTATTTTGTTTCCATCAATTTAATTACGGTAATTATACAGTATACAATATTCTTTATGGCACATCATGTTGTCATGGCAGGTGCATTGATAAATTTTTATTTTATAGAGAGGATTATCCCCGAAAGTTGTTGAAATAGAATAAAATATTCATTTGTGCTCTTTAATATGAAGGCACAAGTTAGGCCCCTTTTTATTCAATAATCAAAACTGTAGTTTAAAACTCAAGTCATCCAGTTTTGTTTGCTTTCAGTGAACTCTCTTTTTTGTAGATTCTTCCTTTTAGTTCCCTCCATTCTGTTTTCTAAGTATTTTGCCTAAATTTTAGTGATAAGATTTTTGGCTTTTCTTTTTATAGATTATTTCTTTTAGTTCCTTCCAATTTGTTTCTTTACCTTACATTTTGCCTTTCATCCAAAATCAAGGGTAAATTTTATAAAACTGTAATAAGACCAGCGATGATATATGGTGCTGAATGCTGGCCTGCAAAGAAGAAACATACAAATAAAATAAATGTTGCAGAAATGAGAATGTTAAGATGGATGTGTGGATATACACGAAAGGATAGAATGAGAAATGAGTATATCAGAAAGAAAGTTGGTGTTGCACCAATTGAGGATAAACTTAGAGAAAGTCGGCTTCGATGGTTTGGACATCTAAATCGTAGGCCAATTGAAGCTCCAGTTAGAAAAATTGAGTTATTGGATTTTGCCCATGTACAAAGAGGAAGAGGGAGACCAAAGAAGACATGGCAAGAAACTATAAGGAGTGATCTTAATTACTTAAACTTAGATAAGAATTTGGTAACTGATAGAGCGCAATGGAAACAAAGGATTCATGTAGCCGACCCCACCTAGTGGGATTAAGGCTTGGTTGTTGTTGTTGTTGTTACCTTACATTTTGCCTAATATTTAATAATAGCAGTTTTGGCTTTTGTCAGTGATGATTTGATGTTTTCAAGAGATGTAAAACGTACAGTGTATTTTGTTGTTGGGGCAGCTTCCGTTAGGGCTGTTACCAATTCGATTTCAAGCTGAGCCAATACCGGCTCAAAATTGGATTGATCACATTTTGATCGACTCGAAATCGACTCGGGCTCGATTGGGTTCGACTTCGAGCCGGCTCGAGTCGATTTCAATCGATTTCGAGCCGATTTCGATTCAAATCTCAATTTATTTTTGAGCTGATCTCGAGCCGGGTAAGCTCAACTCGATCTGGCTCGAGATCAGTTTATAATTTATATATATATTATATAATATATATATATA
>JAEMOT010002552.1:70073-81258 GCA_019297695.1 Apostasia ramifera | reverse complement strand
TATATATATATTATATTTAGTATATATTATATAATATATATATTATATTTAATATATATTATATACTTATATTATATATATGTATTATAATATTAAATGTATTTTAATTCGAGACGATTTCGAGCTGGATCGAGCCGAGCTCATCCCGGCTCAAAATCGGCTCGAAATTATTACCGAGCCGAACTTTTGGCTCGTTAATTGGCTCATTTAGATCAACTCGTTTTCGATTCGATCTAAAATCGATTCAATTTTCGATCAATTTTCGATCAATTTTCGATCAATTTTCGATCTTCGATCCATATTAACACCCTTAGCTTCAGTCCAGTTGTCTCAATTGATGGTAAAGGTCCTATATAGAGTTTAAAACCTATAACCACTAAGTCACCAAATTTTTATGATTTGGATGATTTAGTAGTCAAGATTCAGAGCCTTCTATTACTGTGTAAATTCCTTGCTAGGAACGCCTAAACCCCATTGCAACAAATTTATCAATTGATTTTTCAAATAAGTTGATTTTGAGTCAACTCCATCTCATTTTGGAGTTTTCACAAAATCATTTCATTTCAAGTCATTCTTGCTCAATATGAAGCTTAATTTCATTCTCAATCAATCAAGTTTGAGTAGATTTTGTGTTGTTTGCATTGATTTAAATTTGCTTAAAGTTGACTGTAAAAGCCTCTTTACATTTATTCGTTTTGTCTTGGTGGCTTTTGTGCAAAAGTTGGGGATTTATGATGCACCTGGTATGAATATTACTTTGGCAAGCTAAAATCTAAAGTTTGTTGTGTGATAAAGTGCAATGGAAATAAAAGAATGATATAGCCGACCCTACTTAGTGGGATAAAGGCTTGATTGTTGTTGTATGTTCCTCTCTACTTTTTCCTTCACTTTTCCTTGTTCTAAATATGTGCACATTCTTCAAATTTAATCTTTCATTTGAGTAAAATAAAGCAGGAGCAATAACTGGGCTCAAATAGTATCTAACGAGTAACTTACCCATCTTCCTATTAAATTCCTCTCATTCTTTAGGGTTTAACACAATAATATAGGAAATTAGGCAATCACATGCCTACAACGAGATCTATGACATATTAAATATCCCTTCTATATGGAATCATAAAAGGAAGATCACTAGGTATAACATTAAACTCAATCGAAAGATTACTAATCTCAGGAGGGAGACCATTCAATGGTGCAAAAATTTATGAATCATGTAAAGCTACTCTAGCTTTTATGACAAGCAAAGTCTAGCTAGTACTTGTCGATCTCAGGTTAGACACTGAATTGAGTCATAGTTGACCCCGATCTGCGTATGTCAGAAATCGACTGTGAGTTTTTGACTACAAAGTACAGGCACTTCTAACAAGGTTTCGTTAAGGTGTTAGCCATAGACATGTTAGGGCACGTGTCAGATATGTCAAAATCTATGCCCAAAATTGTTTATATAAAAATCATGCTGGATACATTTGGACACATGCGGACACTTCTGATATATTTCTTGGACGTGATACATTCATAATTGAATTGATTAAGCTTATCTAGTACCAATTCAGCTATTTATCCTAATTTCTCTGTTCTCACTCCTGTGTTTACATCCATCTCTCTGTCATCCCATTCCCTCTATCTTCAATATGTTATAGCTCACATCTAGGGGGAGTGATAAACAACCATCGACCCTCAGGAGGTTTAACTATTATGGGTGATTAATGTCGGTTAACCACTTTGTAGTTTAAAAATTGAAACCTAAATTGAACCCATTGTTTTTTCAATATCAAAAACTTAAATTGGAATCAATCTAACTATTAACTGGCTCGGTCAGTTAACCGCAAGTATTAATTTTAATCATACATTTTCCATCTCAAAATACATTACGTTAATAATATTGTGAATTTTGTAAATTATTGAAAAAATTAACATACCATAAAAGTATTTTATATTAACTTAGTGCAAAAATATTCACAATAATGTTAAATATAAATGTTATTATTGGTAGAAGAAATCAACTTTGGAAAAGAGTTCGGAAAATGGGATCGTAATTTTTCCTTGCAAAAACATTAGTTATATAATAGAAATGAAGTAATGATATATTGGAAACACGTGAAAGAGACAATGATTTAAGGTGGTTTAGAGAGATCTTCCTACATCCACCGATCAGCTTAACTCAAAGATTTCGTTGAGGAAAACTCTCCCAAGGAGGATTACAATTTGGCTTGTGAAGTAACTAATGTTTTCCCCTTTTCATATACTTGTCCCCCCATGATGATTAGAAGTGAGTATTTATAAACATTTTGGGTGTCAGTTGGAAAAGGCAGATAGAATATCCATGTATTATTGTCCAGGGGAAGTGGGTGTTGTGGCACCTATAAATGGAGAAGTGGGCTGCCGATTACTAGTTTGGAAGCTCGTAAGATGTCGCCACTTTCCTTCTTAGACCTAGTCTATAGGGGTGTAATGATGGTGGAAGTTTCAGAGATGTGGGGATATACCCTGCTGTCAGATATATGGGACAATTTATCGGTAGGTAGGGGAGCTCATGGGATAATGGTGCAGGAACAAATAAACTGCGTTGCCGGCATTTAGGTGAGAAAGATATTCGTCATTTGTGCAGGCCAATGTTAACCTGTACTCATATAACACTAGTATGAGGAACTTGCTATGAGTAGCCGGAGAGACCCTTCACATGTTAAGGCTTTTAAACTCTTGGCTCCTGTGATTTACTAATTGAGATTCTGAGTGGATGAGGTGGCGCACAGGACACGTAGACAGTCCTGATGTGGTGCACAAGTTTTTATGTTAACAGTTATCAATAATATTAATGAAATATTTCATTTATATAAAATATTATGCTTAAATTATAAAAATAATATTACCCTTTACATTAAATAATAGATGTTTACTGTTAAATATATAAATTAATCAAACTAAGGTAATATCTTAATTAAATTTTTTTTATAAGTCTAAATATGCGAATGAATAGAAAAGAGAAAAATAGGTCTCACATTATGATTTACAAGCTTATTATCATAATCTAAAAGTATATTTTATAAAATTTTGTGGCTCAATCAGTTAATATTTTGGGTAAACAGGTTCAGCCAACCATCAGTTTTTGATAGTAAAAAGTTAACCCTAAACCGGGATTGTTGGTTTTTGCAAAATATAAACCTAAAATGGAAATTTTGGTTTGGTTTATTCAGATTCGATCTTGTTTTTCAGTTTTCGATTTTTTGGCTCAACTTTACTTACTAGTCTTCTTCTCCTCATAATCTCTTCTCCTCCAATGAGCTAAGCTATTTTCTAATCTTCTTCATTCTCTTTTATCCTTTCATCTTCTCAACAGCTAAAAAACCTTAATCTTTATCTTTTTCCATCTTCCTTATCTTTTCTTCATTCATTTTTCTCTTCTATCATTTGTAATTTACCAACCCAGACCCTTCTCCATTGATGAAAACTTCTTTTTGATATGCATTATTTTTTGACTTTTCATTTTAAGGGTGACTACTAATTATTGTTTGTGAGGTATTTCTTGTGCTAATAAGTTTAAAAAGTGTCGTGTCCTGTTTTTTCAAAGGTTGTTATATCCCCTTATCCGTATCGTGTTATGTCCTGTGACCCATGCTGTGCCCTGTGGCCTATGCCGTGTCCCATGACCCATGTCGTGCCTATGCTTCATTGGTCAATTCCTCCTCCTTTTTCCTCTTACATTATTTTTATTTATTTTCTTTTTTCTATTCTTCTTCCCTTCCACTCTTCCTAGTTCTCACTGATTAGATGGAAGATGTGGTACATCTGAAAAATTGCCTAATACTAGTGTGATTTTGTAGCATAGAATAATAAAACATTTTAAAATAGTTAAAATTGTCATATATGGCTAAAATGGACATAAAATGACCTTTAGGGGCTTAATTAGAAAGGAAATTTAACTTGGAATAAGCTAATAATCTTTGAGGAGGTCATGGATTAGGGAAGCAATGGGTTAATCTAGCCTTCTTGATGAACTAACATGGTGCAGACACCACCACTCTTGTCAAAGATTTTTGCCGTTCTAACACAGTTCGCACCTGCAGTCACGCCCATATAGGGTTTATTTAGGTATGATCTATGCAGATGTCTTCAGGCTTAATTATTTTATCTTTTTTCAGTATTTTCAATTACCTTAATGGTTTCCGTTTAATTCACCATCTCAACCATTTATAGCATATGCAGTTTTGGTATTTTAGTTCAACATTTATCCCATATTAGATTGCATCTAGGAGTAAATTTTCTATCTTTTGTCGAATAGCAAATTAAATTATTTATTTTGTATGCATTATAGTTTTATTCTTTCATTCCTTGGCATCCTATGTATTATGTGGCCACCCTCCATGTATTCCATAACTTGATATATGATATCAATCTTGCTTAGTTGTGTGATCTTTATACTTTTGTGAGTTTAAAACAAAATTTTTCATTGTCGCATTGATTCGAGTGGGATCCAAGAGTAAGGTTTATGCGTAGTGGTGAGATACCATTGCCAAATTACCAAGATTTTAGATACATATATCTTTTTGTTTATTCGAGTTTTCACTGTTTTTCTTAGTTGTTTGTTGTTTACTTCTCCTTTTTTCTTCTTGTTTTTGAGATGAATGGTTGCATGATATTTTCTTTCTAAATCTGGTTGTTGGTTGCACCTGTGATCTATTTTCGCAAAATGTTTTTTCTTTTAAATCGCAACTATTTTTATACTTCCGCATGCTCATTTTCTAATTTTTTGAAGCTGTTGCATGCCTACTACAGAGCGATAAACAACTTCTATGCTATTCTGGTCCTCCTTGCCGAGAGCGTCACGAACTGACACTGATGCAACCCTAAACTAAATGATATTTTGTGGACTGTATGCCATATAATATAAACTCTATATTGAAATCAAGATTAAAATTTATGATGAACTCAGGCTAAGATACAAGCCCTAGGCATAAACATTCAAGAATATTAATTAATATGGATTCGATTCAAAGAGGGGAGAATTCATCCAAAAGAAATTAGCATTCAGCATGTGCCCTAAATTATTTAGAGAAATTAGGAGAACAAAATATAAGTGTTCTCATGTCAAAGTAGCTAACTTAATTCAACAAGAATAATCCATAATCAAGTTTAAGCACATGAAAATAAGGTTTCATAGAAAACCAAAATGAGGGGAAGGTAGATGAAGAGAAGGTAGGGGGATGGGGTTATCCAAGTGATCTGAACACTTGATCCAATTGGAAGATCGGTGTCTAATCGGCTCGACTCGATTGGCATGGATCAGAGGGAGCAATAACTTGTTCCGACAGCAGTGATGATTTGGGTGGCTATGAGCTCCAGACGAAAGTGGGGAGGGAAGTTGGCGGCAACACCTTAGGAGAAGGAAGTCATGGCGGTGACGTAGAACTGCGGCAACAGCAAGCTCGTAATAAAAGAGTGGTGGCAGTAGGTTCCAGGGTGGAATCAATGGCCGCGGCTCTCAAGTGGTTGGGCGGCGACACAGAGATGCAGCGGCTTTGGGATGTCCACAAGCGGCGGGCTTTGATGTGTAGGGGACGACGGTCTCAACCTAATTGGGGAATAAACTCCAAAAACTCCCCTAAACTCTCCCCACCTTTCTATTTATGCCAAAACCCTAATAATTCTAATTATTAGATCTCAGTGAGATGATCTAATGACTACAATTAAAGGGGAATTTAGGCAAAGATTGTTATTGAGCTTTAATTTCAGATGGGCCCAGTAGTACCCACCAAACAAAATTAAAACTCAAAATTCACACATCTCTCCCCATAAAGGCCTACAAAAAAATTTGATTATGTCCAACTATATAAAGTGCTACGAAATAAAATATATCGAAACGAAGAAAACATGTGGTAATGAGTCACTCACAGGTGCTCGACGACATTGCCAGAGTCGGTATCAAGGATGCTTTGCATCAGACACATGTGTTTTCCATTTGAATCAACACTTTCCTATGATTTTGTTTTAATTTTATTTTGAGCAAGAAGCTTATTAGTTAGTTTCAAATAGAAGCTTGTTAGATAACAAATTCTGTATGTGTTGTGTCCTGGATCATAACATGTTCCACTTGTTTTGTATGGTGGAAATGACATGAAATGGCCCTTGATTGCTTTGTTTTGAAAGAAATTTCCCATGCTATCAGAAGTGCTTTTGCAGAATGATCTTGGAGATCATGGATTTGGCTAGGTTTGTTAGATGGAAAGGGGATAAAAAGAATGCTATTATTGAATTGTTGTCTTTAGGAGAATTTTAAATTGGAAGAACATACAAATTTATATGAATTTCTAAATTTTGCTTGCATCAATGCTCGTACCATATAATTTTTTACTTTAATGCACAGGATTACCATGAAGATTGACTTCTTATTGCAATGGAATTTAGGATGATCAATCTGTTATAATATCCATGCCTTGGGTTCTTAACATTTTATAATTATTAAAATATTTCTCTAAACTATGTGCAGTTTAGTGATCCATATCATTTGTTGAGAATTTGGATTAATGCTTCAATATTGAGGAACTTATAACTAGTTTAAACTGTGAGATTTTATATTTGCTGTTTCCACAGTTTAAGCTGTTTTCAAACATGTTTATATTAGATAACAAATGAAACTAATGACGCAGCTTTGACTCCAGTCAGGATTCAAAGGTGTTTTTTTTTTTTTCATTTTTAAATTTATGACCCTTATCAGCTATCTTGAATACTCGTTATTTTTGAAACCTATGAGCTTTCTACAATAGTTTCTCAAGTGCTGGAACCAGTGTATGACTAATTCAATATTTTGCTTTAGATCATTTTAGCTTATTTTTTCAAGCAACATATATGGGGTTGGCGTAGAGTCAGAGTTTGAGCAAGCTGACCTTCGAAATTTTCCATTGCCAGTCGAGTTTGATTCGATACTAATTTCAATTTGAATAGAGCTATCAATCTTAGTTGTTGAATTAAATATTGACTATACATACTATATTGTAAAGTTACAGTATTAGTATTAGATAATTTTATGACATGTACTCTCCATGACACACACATTAACTTACATGTGCATTATTAGTTCCTTAATACTTATGCTTTTTGTGTATGTTGAATTGATTTCGAGTTGAGTTCGAGTCTTGAGAAAATATAGTCGATTCAATTCGTTGAAACTTCGAATATGATTATTTGAACTATTGAATGACTTTCCTGCTTCAAACATAGATGCTAGTAGTAAGCCTATACTATATGCCAGGTTACTGTTACTATTTCTCAGTCTCATAAAGCTTGATGCTTTAAATTATTTTATTTTAGTTCATAAGTTAACTATGCCGCCCTCTGCCATTATTGTAGTTTATGTACAAAAGAAGCAGAAGAGTACCATGCGCAAAACCAGACAAGCAAAAGCACTGAGGAATGCTAAGAAGGCACCTAGGGCATTTTTGGAGATCATCCATGAGGTCAGAAAGTATGCAAATGTTATGAAATAATTATTAGCAATTACATATGCTTACTTGAAATCTTACGAATTATATATTTGACCCTCGATCTTTCAATGTTTCATATAAGCTCTCTAATTATTTTAAATACTTGAGACAAAATCGTCCAATTATGAACATCCTGAATTCAATGGAAGGTGACATCCATCAAGCGAATATCGTAATTTAAAGAAATGAAGAAGCTTATCATAATATCACAAGAACATCAGTATTTTTGTGATTTGAAGTTCTCCTAAGTCCACGGGGCAAGACAATCGAAAATATATTTCAGTGTAAACTAAGAAAATGACAAACTCGACCCCATATTTCATCATTTTGATCATCTTACTATTTTTTTTCTTTATTTATTTTCTCTCTTTTTTTTTTAATCTCCTAATGGGAATCCTTGTTTTATATGAAAATGTTTTTGCTTGTCATGGCCTGTAGATGTAGCAGGAGCCTCTTCAGACTAGATGAACCTTATTGTTCTTGTGGTATTTCTTTCTTTATAACAGATATCTGCTCAATGAACTCTATCTCATGCTTTAGGCCTTGTTTGGCGTGAGGACCAAAATGGTACTAGTTTGAAAAATAATAATAATAATAAATAAACTTTTTTTAATTATTGTACACAAATTTTAATATAAAAAAATATTATTTTATTTCACATACTCAATTACTTTCAATAAAAATATCAACTTTATTTCACAGCCTAGACCAAAATACTCGATTCTAGTATTTTGGTCTAGGATGTGACACTCGATCCTAGATAAAAATATTAACTTTATTTCACATCCTAGATCAAAATTAGTACCATTTTTTGTCCTGATTTAGAAATCTTTCCCTCGAACACTATCAAATGACTTGAATATCTCGTTCAGTTCTACATTTAACTCTGGTTAAGAGTTGCAGTAGAAGGCAATGGAGGGCGCTAATTTTGTGGTATGTATAAAATTATCAGCATTATGTAATCGCTGGAATATGTAAGGTTAACTGTGTGGTTAAGCTATTAGGATTTGCTTATATAATTTTTCTTTTTTCTTTTACAGTTTCATTTATCCTTCTAAACAGGCTAATTTAGATGCTTTACCTTCGCACGTGCCAACTTACTTGAGGGCAGCAGTGGGTCCACCGAGCTCCGGCGCGCGTAGGCATTTCTGTACGGTCTGCGGGTTCACTGCCATCTACACGTGTGTGCGGTGCGGCGTTCGCTTCTGCTCGTGTCGCTGTCAGGTTATACACAACGATACTAGATGCTTGAAATTTGTGGCCTAATGTTCTGCCAGTTTCGCCTCATTAATCACTTTATTTCATGGATTTAACTTATATTATAAGATAATGATTATGTTATTTTGTACATATTAAAATTTAACTTATTAATTTGATATATATATTAAGGGGTAATTATCTACATGTAACACAATTTAATTTTATTTATATTTTATCTATTCATTTTTAGTTAATTATATTATATACATTTAAAATATTATAAAATTTTACATACACACATTTTAATTTATTTTTATTATAATGAATAATTATAATTTTTCAATAATCTAATTATAGTTAGATTATAAAAAAATCTGAGCCGTTTATCGTATTATTTTATGAATATTTAAATATATTTTGAGTGAAAATTTTAAAATTTTAATATTTAAGTGGCACTAAAGGAAGGAGATATTTGCGGCGTGAATTGATTTTAGGACAAATTAGTGTTTTAGTGTAGTATTGAGGAAGAGAAAAATATGTATTGTTAAGAGTAAAAATATAATTTTAATGATTTACTAACAGAATATTTTTTTTTAAATAGATTTTGATTAAGTTTTAACTCAAATGTGTGTATGTAAGATTTTGTAATATTTAGAGTGTGCATAACGTAATTAACTAAGAATGGATGGGTAAGATATAAATAAAATTAAATTGTGGGGCACATAGGTAATTATTTTATATATTAAATATAATAATTTGCATTTGAGTGAATATTTATTATAAAATTGTAGATTTAAAAATTATGTTTTGTATTTAATATAGAAAGTCTAAGGGTTGTGTATTATTAAAAATTAAAATGAAAATATTTAATTTTTATAATAAAAGTTATATATATATATTATATTATATTTTATATGATAATATGTAAATTTATCTGAATGTGTTAAAATAAAATTTTATTAAACATATATTTAGGGAAAAATCTTAAAATGTGACAGATAGTATAAACAAATAAGTTTAATTTCATCTGAAATTTAAAAAAAATATTTAAAAGAAAATTTATTTATAATTAAGAAGATCAATTTATAATTAAATTATTTAATTGAAATTTAACTTAATGTATATAATATATTTTTTATATTTAAATAAAGGAATAATTATTTACATGTCACACTATTTTATTTTATTTATGCGTTATTTATCTATTTTTAGTAATTAAGTTATGCATACTTAAAATATTATAAAATCTTATATATACACACTTAAGTTAAAATTCAGTCAAAATTTATTTGAAAAAAAAATATTTTTTTAGTAAATTATTAAAATTATATTTTTATCCTTAATAGTATATTTTTTTCTTTCTTAATGTTACATTAAAGCGCTGATTTGTCCTAAAATTAATTCACGTTGCGGATGTCTCCTTCCCTTGCCACTACTTAAACATCAAAGTTTTAAGATTTTCACTCAAAATATATTTAAATATTTTTAAAATAATATGTTGAATAATTCAGATTTTTTATAATTTAACTATAGTTACGTTATTGAAAAATTATAATTACTCATTATAATAGAAATAAATTAAAGTGTGTATGTAAGATTTTGTAATATTTTGAGTGTGTAAAGTGTAATTAACTAAGAATGGATGAGTAATGCATAAATAAAATTAAATAGTGTGACATGTAGATAATTATCTCTTAAATAAAATATATAAATATTTGTGTGATAATGATAAATAAATAGTTATTTTAAAAAAATTTAAAGTTTAAAAAAGGCTTTTTTTTTTCGTCACTTTGTATATTGAAATATCTATTTGTTTTAAACTACTTAATACTTGGAAGATGTTCTAAATACATTGTTATAATATAAATAAGTAAAGGTATTATTGTGAAAATTTTAAAATTTCAGCGCTTTTATCTCTCTCTTAATAATATAGTTTAGAAAACTGTAAAGTAGAACTAATTAGGATTAATGTTTTTTATTTTTTATTTTTTGATTTTTTTTTCTCAAATATTACAATTTTTTTTATTTCAATTGAGAATTATGGTAGTGTGAATTTGATCTTGAGATCCTCTAATTTTAGTTAATCTTTCTCTCCATCAGGCTAGAAAAAATTTACTAAGATTAAGGTTGATGTTAAGTGCAGTTTAGTTTAATATTATCTAAATGTGTTATGTTATTTAAGTTGAGTTAGATTTCATGAACATGAATAGATTATTTTCTACTTTATAGATTTCATATATATATTTATATATTATAGTAAAAGTTTTAAAAAACTTTTATTAATAAAAACAAATTATTATTATGCGGTCTGTATATTCTTTTTAAAAATAGATTGTAAAAATAAATTTAGAAAGGTTACAGACTGTATGAAATTGTAATTATTTATTTTTTTGGGATGTTATTATACTATTTGGCATGAGGGCTAAAATTAGAATTAAAATAGTACTGTTTTAAAAAAAATTAATAATAATAATTAAAATTTTTAAATTATTTTATATAAATTTTAA
>JAEMOT010002552.1:0-59023 GCA_019297695.1 Apostasia ramifera | reverse complement strand
TTTAGCTATATAAAAAAGCACTTTTTAATACCAAAAAGCTTTCCCAAACGCAGCCTTAGTGTTTTGGCTCAGCCTTTAGCATTGTTTCCCAAGCCTTGATATCTCACTCTCAATTCTGTTGGTGACTCTGCTTTCTGCCTTTTAGTTGGAGAATCTAGTTCAGCTTTTTCCTATAACAAGTACATTTATATTTATAACAAGTACATAGATCATAGCGTCTAGCTGTAGTGGTTCCGCCCTCCGCCAGCTGTCGTCATTTAATTGATGTACAAAAAGTTGACGTGGCGAGCTCTCCGAACCTAATATTTTCTCCTCAAACACAAAGTTTGCGATTGACTAAAAACCTCTGATTTTGTTAGGTTTAAAAAAAAAAAAACCAAAAAAACTAACTTGTTTGGAAGTCACGAATGTTTTACCTTTATTTTAAAAATCGGTCATAGCTTAAAAAACTTCGATCCTTATCAAAAATCGCACAAAAATTGAATGCAAGAAACATGCCCCATCTCCGTACAATGTCATCTAAAAAAAGAAAAAAAAATTACAAAATCTCTCACTTTATTCACGACTTTATATACATGAGAGATTCTGATCGTCTTAAAGATATAAAATAGATGGGAGATTCATGCCATAGATGACGTTTACAGAATATTTTACTGTTAATATAATTTTACTTATGACACGTGCAACAATTTTAAAATAAAAGTTAGCTAAAAATTTTTCTAGTAATTTTTTATTAGTGTTTTATCGTATTAATTTAGTTATTAAAAGAGAATTATAGCTCTTTTATTTAGCCATACGTAAGATAGCGATATTTTTTAGATTAATTTTATAATATGAAAGTATTCTTTAAGGAAAGCTAATAATGTTAAATTGTTAATAAATAAATAAATCACTGAAAATGCTAAACTGAAAAAACAATCTTTTTTATAGGAAAAAAAAAGAAAGAAAGAAAGAAAGGTCATCAATAGAACGTATACTAATCCTACAAAGAAAAATACCACCCTGATCATTCTGAAAAACGATCATGGAGCATCAGAGAAAGAACAAGTTCCCGTCGGGAGATCCTAAATCCAGCAAGCCGTAGTCCAAATCCGAAAAATAACCAATCTGATCCATCTGCTCCAAGCTCCACGCGATCCTTCCACCATTTGGATCATGGAGATCTGCGTCTCCTGTGATCTCTCCGACATCAAGTTGATCAGGTTCTCGTTCTTCAAGGTCAAGCGGCTCTTCTTTGAGCTCATCACTCTTCACGTTCATCTTCTCCCCTGGTGATGGTTTTCGAAGCTCCGATTCGGGGAAGTTGAGGCGAGCGCAGGCGCCATACATCGCCGCAGCAGCTTCGTCGTAGGCGGCGGCGGCTTCCACGGCGGTGTCGTAGGTCCCCAGCCACAGGCGGCTGCGATTCGGTTCGCGGATCTCGGCGACCCACTTCCCCCAGGTTCGTTGCCTCACCCCGCGGTAGTGGCAATAGGAGTTTTCGGGTCCCCCTTTCCCGCGCATGCATCCCTTCCGCGAGCCCTTGCCGGGTAATTTTGGAGTGATCTGAGAATCGTTCGACTGCAATTTCTCATTGTGATCTTTCCATTTCGCGATGATTTCAGCAACGGAGATCCCGCGGCGCCGAGTGCTTGTTCTCCTCTTCCTGAAAAACGAGAATTGCTGAGTAGGGTGAAGAGGAAGAAATTAAGCAAGAACGTCATTGTCGAAATTAAGTAAGAAATCATGAATCTGGAAAGGATGGACGAATTGAGAGCCAGCACTAGAGGAGATATCAAAGCATACAGATGGTCAGATGAGAACAACAACTGGGGGGAAGTAAACAATCACACGCAAGAGATTTATAACAGTAGCATTCAATGTAATGCAAGAGGAGTTGCCTGACGCACTAAAAGCTAACAAAGATCCCCATGGCGTGTTTAGCAGGATTCCCCAAATACGCAACTCCAGACTCTTGAAAGGGAGGTTATGCCCTGTTTCAGGTCAGTTTTAGCACTCTATACTTCTTTTTCTTTTAAAATTTTTTTTGTTCTCTAGATATTTATAGCTTGAATTTTTTTTATAGTAATAGCTTGAAATTTTAAAATCAAACTGAAACGGATTTTTATGAACTACTATTGGAAGAATTGAACCAAACGTAGGGAAGCCGAGGATTGGAACCTCAATGTATGGAATACTTGACTGAGGATTAGATATGAGGATTAAAACCTTATTGAAGCATAAAAGGATTGACCTCTATGAAGGACCCAATGATTGAAATGATAAATGATGTACGGAATCCTAGAACAAATAATCTCGATGAAGGCAATTGTAAATCTAATGAGCTACTTGTTCAACCATTTACCAAGAAAAGATTATCTTGTGGAATTGAACGTAAGTTTTTAGAAGAATTATAGAATTGTCAGATAGTTATGAAGTAGTGACCATGTTAGGTTTTTGCTAGGCCGTCATGCGAAAGTGTTTGTGAGCACTATCATCAATTCACACCAAGAAATCTTGACTTATTCCTCCACTATAAAAGATCTGAGAAGGCTAACATGAATGCGAGATTCTGTTGCTACTATGAGTCTGTGATGATCATCCAAAGAAGGAGACAACATCTCGGAGAGCATCACCAGGAGAAGTTACGTAGTGAAGATCAACAATTCAACGAAGTTTAGCTTCGTAAGTCTTCGAAAGATTAGAAATAATATAAAAGTTGTATCATTGTTATCCATCTAGGACTTGAATGTTTTAAGTAACGACCCTTATAATCCTTCAATAGCCCCCAGTCATCCTAAGCTTAGCTTCTTATCCGTAAGTCTAGAAAAACTCATGCAAAATTCCTATATAAACTATTTACTTCAAGAAGTACAAGGTTCTCGAGGAGAAAGAGTGTCTTTACAATTTGCTCTTCTCGATAATAAATAGTTGAAAAATAGTCTATTCCTGCAACAAATGGAAGTTTTTCAGCTCGTTTCTTGTAACAAGGACACATTATTCCTAATTTTTGGTGTTATTATCTCTTTCACAGGTTGCTCAAGTTAACTATAGTCTATACATATGAAACATCTAACTGATTGTAGACAGACTTTTCGTTAATAAAAATTACTCAACTTTCTTTTAAAAGTTATTAACTTCCTCTTTGCTGGATTAATCCTTCTGTTTCGGCTAACATCAGTGATTTGCAAGAAATCAAATAATTACAAATCGAAATGCTTAGACATTATATCTCCAATCTCCATTTGGTAACATTAAAAACAAAAAAGATCACAGTTGCTCACATGCCCTTTCTAAGAAAAACTGAAATTCCAGTTGCCTTTTTTTTATCTAAGTTACCCATATTTTGTTTCTCAAATATCTTGGTTTATGATTGATTTAAAACCTCTAACTTGTCACGTTTAAAAAAAAAAAAAAATCAAAAAAGCCTAACTTGTTTGGAAGTCATGAATGTTTTACCTTTAATATCGACCATTGCCATTTGTTATATTTATAGAATAGCTGTGAGTGTTTAAACTGTGGTTTAAGCAGTTTACTGTGGGAGATTGCTTAAGTTGTGCGAGCCTTAAATGGCTCAAGTTAAGTAACTACCTGAGAGCATAACTTTAAGCACTTAAAAAGTTTAAGCAGCGTAACATCATTAGTTAAATATATAAAAATATCAAGCACAACTAAAAATGACTTAATTAGATTAACTAAAAGAAGGGAATCGAGGGTGAATTTAAGTTCCTGGTCCTGCTAGGTTTGGATATTGAGATACTGGTTACTCTTAGCAGCGTTAATGAGATTCAGTTGCATTTTAATCTGACATTTTTCCACTTACAGTAGAATAGCTGTGTTTGGCATTCAATTCAAGCACAGGTAAGCAATTAAACTTTTAGTTGAGCTGATTAAGTCATTTTCGCATTCAAGTGGCTTCATGTTTGCTTAAAGCATTGAGAAATACTTTGTAGCCCGCATAAATAACCCTAAACTTTGAATCCAATTAGGATTCCCATGCAGTATATAAGCGGCAGTGGTGACACGAACAAAAGTAGCATGTGGCACCATTATCATATACGAATCCTAGTTAGATTCAAAGTTCAGGGTCATTTATTGGAGATATGTAGCATTACTCTAATATATAAGTTATTTAAAAAACATTTGTTTCTAGCAATTTCACATAATACCTAAACTACTTTAAGTAGCTCAAACTTGGATTTAATGTTTGAGGTCATTTATTGGAGATGTGTAACATTATTCTAAAATATAAGTTATTTAAGAAACGTTTGTATCCAATAGTTTCACATAATACTTTAAACTATTTAAGTTGCTAAAAACTTGGATTTAAAGTTTAAGGTCATTTATTGAATATGTGTAGCATTAATCTAAAGTATAAATTGTTTAAGAAACGTCTGTATCCAACAATTTCACATAATACTTGAACTACTTTAAGCTGCTTAAATTGCTTAAACTGTTTAAATTGTGGTTTAAGCAATTTAAATTTAAGCTATGTACGAGATCGCTTAACTTCTGCGAGCCTTAAATGGCTCAAGTAAAGTAGCTACCTGAGAGCACAGCTTTAAGCACTTGAAAAGTTTGAGAAACATAACATCATGGCCCCATTTGTTTGACCATTGAAAATTAACCTGGTTTAATTTTAACCACGTATATCACATCACACATAAAATTTAATTTTAAAAATTAATTTTATTTTATATCCTTCACACATTACTAAAATAATAACTAACTTATATCACATCCCTCACTTTTAATCTAATATTTTTTCACTTACAGTAGAATAGCTGTGTTTGCTTAAAATATAGAGAAATACTTTGTTTGTCGCTCTCATAAATGATCCTAAACTCCGCATCCAATTAGAATTCCTATTCTACTGCAAGTGGAAAAATATCAAGTTAAAATGCAATTGAATCTCATTAAAGCTGCTAAGAGTAACGAGTATCTCAATATCCATACCTAGCAGGACGAGGAACTTAAATTCACCCATGATTCCCTTCTTGCTCCCAATGACCACTTCGTCAGAAATCAGCAAATTACAACAAAGATGCAATAGAATCAGCAGCGCAGTAGATATCAAACTGAACAGTGTAGAATTCAAACACTAAAAAAAAATAGATGGCCCATATGCTTGAGACAGCTATAATTTGATCCCTTTTTTTTTTGGATTCATCACTTTAGTCCCACCATTGTTTCTGAAAAAAATCAGAAGACAACTTCTGTGAGCACTTTACCACTCTTAACAGTTTCTTTGTTTTCTGATCAAAAGGAGTAGAGTAACTAGCCTGCCATGAAGAGAATGGTCCTTGAGATTGCATAGGCTGCGTTTGGCAACTATTTCTAAGCAACTTAAACTTGTATTTCAAATACTTAGACTTAAAGCAACTCCTAACAGTTTTTGAGTTCTTTAGGCAGCTTTAAATTTTTATGTAACTTAAAATACTTTAAAATACTTGAAATGCAAAAGAAAATATAAGCTACTGTAACAAATTAATCAGCTTAAAAGTCTAAACTTCTTATATATTTTTCTAAGTTGTTTCCAAACACAGCTGAATGATACTTTAAAATTTAAGTTGCTTCAAATATTTAAACTTCTTAAAATTTAAGTGGCTAATATTTATAATTTTATCTAAGCTGCTTAAAAACACAAATTTCAAAACAAAAATGATCTAACAAATATGATCTTTTACAATTGTAGAAAGCTTTCCCATAATGTAGCATTGCAATCGCTTCACTAAAAGGAAGCCCCAAGTCTATTTTCATAGAGCACAATTTTCACTCACCCGAACCCTAAAAATATCAATTTAATCTATGTTTAATTTTTTGTGTTGATACAAAAAATCTGCCAACTAGATATGACATAGTGCGTAATAAAGGCAATCAGAGAAATGAGACAAGCAACTATTTTTACATGAAAATTTGAGTGTTTAAGAAAAAAATCATGATGCCACCTTGACAGTTTAAGTCTATTAATTGAACAAGGCTTGGCAAAAGGGATGACTTTCCTAAAGCCTTGTACGACTGCTGAATTCTGAGTAGAGAGTCGAACAACATTGGCAGAGGAAAGCAAGAGAACCAGAGAGCTAAAGAAGTGTAACCGGTAAGTATTGGATCCAGAGCCTTACTTTCTACCCCACTATTTGTATTTTAGAGATGAGAGGACAAAATAATGGTGTTCAGCACGTTGTGTCATACCTTGGGATGCCAAGCAGAGATCTTGTGTCAGGACCTGCTGTTAGACGACTCTATTTGAATCATTGTTAAACAAGCCTATTCAAGTCCCTATTAGATAAGCTTGTTCAAATCCTTGTCATACAGGCTTATTCAGGCCCTATTTAAGCAAGTATGTTTGACTCTCTATTAGGTAAGTTTGTTTAGGGCCTTAAATACTCACATTGGTTTAATTTGCACATTATTTCACGTGAGCTTGATTATTAGAGACTATTGAAGTGAAGCAATTTAGTGGCGGTGATATTAGAATGGTTTGGAAGTTGTGGATGCTACAAAAGCAAAGTAGTTAAAGACTAATAGTTTGACACCTAACAATTAAAGACTTTTAGACGCCTAACAGTTAGAGACCGTTGAAGCCAAGCTGTTACAATTTATGGAAGCCTAACAGTTCGGTGACTATGAAAGCCAAACTGTTAGAGATCGTTATAGTCGATTGTTAGAGGCTTTTAGAGAAGACTACTAGAGGCTATAGAAGACCAACAATTTGGTGGCCGTGAAAGCTAAATAATTAGAGGTTGTTAGAGCCGACTGTTAGAGGTTGTGAAATTCTAACAATTTGGTGACTATTAGAGGGTATTAGTGTGGACTGTTTAAGGCTTGTTTGGCGCGGGGACCAATATGGTACTACTTTAAAAAACAACAATAATAATATTAAAAATTTTGATATAAGATGTGAAATAACGTTGATATTTTTATTGAAAATTATTGAGTATGTGAAATAAAATAATATTTTTTTATTAAAATTTATGTAAAATGATTAGAAAATTCTTTATTATTATTATTATTATTGTTTTTTAAACTAATATCATTTTGGTCCCCGGCCAAACAGGGCCTTAGAGTTTCTACAAAATGCCTCACATTTTGGTGGTTATGGAAGCGAAACTATTAGTAGCTGTTAATGTCGACATTAGAGCTAAACTAATCATTAAATGCTATGAAAGCCTAACAATGTCGTGGCTGCGGAAGCCCAATTTCTAAAGATTGTTCTATACTCAATAGTTAGATGCTGTTACACGCATAATAGTAAGAGGCTGTTGAAGCCAATTACCTGTTAGACACTACATAAGCCTAATAGTTTGGTGGTTGTTTGGTGGTTGTGGAAGTCAAACTGTTAAAGATTATTGAATTTGAGCTGTTAGAAGTTGTTAGATGCTTAACAATTAGAGATTGTTCGACAACTAATAGTCAATGTTGTAAAAATCGAACAGATAATCAAAATGAGACAACATTTGATTCACGGTCAGACAGGTTAGACCGGCCAATCCAATTGCTGATCAGTATGATAAAAATTACAGTTATATACATATTTAATATTAAAAATATGAAAAATAGTATATGTAAAAAATATAAAACATATATTACATAAACGCGAAATTAAATAACTAATATGTAACATAACCAATAAAAATTAACTATAACGTATATCCATTTAACATAACCAATAAAGATTATTGACGATATATATATATATATATATATGATATTTAATATGATTAACATAAAATTAAACAACATAAATCTACATTGAAATGTAAAAATTTAACCATAGACATGAATTCAACATAAGTTTTATATCTAAAAATTTATTAATTTGCTTACAACTATTAATCAACATAGACATAAAGCATAAATATAGATATAATACATAAATTTTTTCAGTTGAATCAGCATTAGTTAGTTCAGTCGGTTCAACTTGTTTGATCGGTTCAATTCGGTCTAAACCGGTTTAATGCCTTCTTCAGTTTTAATAGAGACTAGGACCAGACTGGAAATTAGTTCGCGGTCGGTCCGATCCCATTTTTACAACGTTGCTAACTGCAGTTAGAGGTTGTCAGATGCTTAATAAATAGATGATTTATGAAAACTAAAAAGTCTTGAGGCTAGAAAAACCTAAGCTTTATAGGCTATGAAAGCGAGGCTGCTGTTATCGAATATATATTTAGAAGTTTTGAAGTCAAACTATTACAGGCTGTTAGAGCTAACTAGTTTTGAGGTTGTGGTAGCCTAAAATGTTGAGATTTATACAAATTGAGGCATTGAGAAAAAATGAAACTGTAAAGCAAAATAATTTCATGAAATTTTGTAAAGATCAAGAAGTTTTGTTGTAAAGAATTTCATCCTATGTGGGAGCACCATTTTGTTAATTCAAAAAACTGACTAACAATGTGCAGTGAAGGTAATTGAAGAAATATGACAAAAGTAACAAATTTTACGTGGAAACTAAAATGTCTGAGGAGAAAATCATGATGTTGTCTTAATAGTTTAAATCTATTAATCAAATGAAAAGTTTATAAGGCTTAGGAGTCTCTAAGTAGAGGCAAAAAAAAAGTACATAAGAGATGACCTCCCTAAAGCCTTGTAAGATTGTTGGAATTAGAGTATGGAGACGAACAAGATTATTAAAGGAAGGCCAATTGAAGGGTCACTAGTAAGTGGGGAGTTAGAGCACTTCTCATTTTTTGCCCCTCTATTTATATATAGCTTGGAGACGAGAGCATAAAATGATAATGATTCACGTGCTATGCCATGTCTTTGGATATTTGACATTGCTTTTGAAGGATTTAGGAAAGATTTGGTTGATTCTATTAAGACTTTTATGAGAACTTGGTTCTTGGGATCCTATGTCAGGAACTATGGTTGAACTGTCCCGTTCGGACTTCTTGTTTGACAAGCTTGTTCAGGTCCTTATTAGGCAAGACGGTTCAACTCTCTCTTAAGCAAAGCTCCTTCAGCTCACTCTTAAGTAAGCCTGTTCGGGTTCTCAACATTCTACTTACATTTCCCAGCAGAAAATTGCTCTGCCAAGAATAAGGTCACACTACTGTTAAAATGTGATTTGAATAATAATTAAATAATCCTAACTATAAAGATTATTTGTTAAGCTGTTGAGATTTTATGAAAATCAGATACATGATTTGTTATAAGCTACCATTATAAATATGGGATGATCAGGTAAGCTAAAAAAATTAGAGAGAGAGAAATAGAAAAAAACTGGGATTATCAGGATTTCTGGTGAAAGACTGCAAGTTCTCAAGCTTCTTTTTGGGAAACGTGAATAGGTGATTCACTTGGGGATTTTCAGCAGTGAATTTTCTTGGATCTTCTTCGTCGGCTACGGAGGTGATTTCGTAGGAATCTAGAGGCAATCATCTAAGACGCAAGGAGCGATTGGATTGTCTAATCTGAAAAAAAAAAGAAGAAGAAAATATTCAATTTCTGTATCCCGTCTGAGATCGAGAACCAAGTGATTGGTGTAAGGTTCTCTTTCAATCTGATTTTCTACATAATAAAGTCTCTCTCTGCTCTCCCCGTGGATGTAGAAGGAATACCTTCGAACTACGTAAATCTGATGTTCTTGTGGTTGCTTCGTTCTTTTATTATCATTATTTCTCATACTTATCTGACATGATTTATTTGACTAACTACACGTCCGGCGATCCGAAATTTCCGCTGCGTATTATTTCACAACACACTACGACATAAAGGAGCCTCACGGATCAGCTTCATCTCATTCAACAACATAATACTAAGAAACTAGATACCTATAGCCATGAAATTAACAATGAAAGAAACATTCACATGGAAACCAAGCACGCATCCCATACTCTTTTTTCAATCCAATAGAAGCGAATTAAAGAGGAGATTCAGAAGAGAAGCAGCTTTTGTGTACACCTTTCATCGTCCTCCGTCGCTTGAACCGCGTAGTAGATTTGCCTTCGTCTTCCTTCCAGTTCTGGTTCCATCGCTGCTGGGCCTTCTGCGTTCTTCGCGAGCGACGAGGGGTGCTTGGAGGGGAAGCAAATGGCCTTTGAGCATACAATGCGGGCTGCATTTATATCAGCGTTTTCCAAGGGGATTTTTAAAAATTTTTCAGATAAACCTTCAAAGCATCACTGGACGATCGATCGCATGACGTGGCAGCATCAACAGCCGTTCGTTTCACTCTTCCAAGTTCCTGCACCAGAAGCTTCCTGATGTTGGGCCCCGCATTCCTCACTTCGTTTTCTTAGCCATCAAGTTTATGAAAATAGTATTGCCTCAGTAATTATCCCCATCATAGTTTAAAATTTTAATATATTAAATTATTTAATAAATTAATTATTATTTATTAAATAATTCAGTGGTTTAAATGTTAAATTATGATCATTAATTTATGAATCAATTATTAAATTGTAGGGACTTCTACGTGCATGTCACACAAATTTTTTAATATTACATTATATATATTTTCTTCACAAAATTTATATTATAAAGTGTGAAGAAAATGTGTGTGATGTAATACATGAAAATTTATGTGAAAATAAAACTCTAAATTTATTATTAAAAGAGCTCCATAGAATTTAAATATATATATATATATATATATTCATATAATCTAACTTTCAATTTCATTTATATTACTCAAAATTTTCCTTTTATATATTTGTTATTAGATATTTTTTCTTTATATATTTATTATTAAATATTATATATTTATATACTTATCACTCAAAAAATTTGACCCAAAATTCATTATTTATTCAAACGTTATTAGACAAAATCTCTTTGTAAAAATTAATTTTAATAAATTCAAAACTAATTTAGATGAAGGTTTTTTTAATTAAGATTTTTTTATAATATAAAATAAAATTAATTTTTTATTTTATATGATATGAAATATATTTTAATTTAAAAATTAAAATTTATGTATCATATGATATATTGGATAAAAATTAATAAGTTGCTTTATGAAACACACTCCTAATATTTATTGTCATAAAGAAATGTAAATAAAAAATTTATATAGTCAGTAGAAATATTGAATGACATAAAATCAGTTGTATGTATGTCTAAAATTTTGACTGACGTGAAAATAGAAAAATTTTGGGTTGATATATAAATAAAAAAGATGTAAGACAGCCAAAAATATTGTAAATTACATCTAAGTCACAAATAGAGCACTTAATTTGAAGTTTCAATAATATTAGGGCCTTTATAATATAAAATCCTTACTTAAGGCTGGTATTTAGAAGTAAAATCTGTTTTGCTCTCTTAACTCTAGATGGAAAAAGGTATGAAATTAGAAGAGATGATGATAATTTTATAGTAAATTATCATATAAGTCTATATTTTATTTTATATAATATATAAGTTTTCTTTTTAGCTAAGACTTAATTTTACATGTTATATTATCTATAAATTTTAATATTAAATTTTACGTATATTTTATTTTAAAATAAAAATTAACTATTTTATATTTTGCACACATATAAATATAACACTTAATTTATATCACATATTCACATATTTTAATATAATAATTAATTTTATTTTATATTATGCATAATGTTTTAATAAAAATTTATTTTTATTAAACTTTTACTAACAAGCGCATGTCTCAAATTGAAACTGTGTATTAATCTAATAAATTTTGTTGAAACTTTTTCTTCGTTATTCTATTTTAGATCAATTTTAAGTTTTTTTTTTTTGAAACTTGATATATTTTTGTTCGTTGAACTGTGTCTGCCGAGGTCTATTTGTTTTCCCAAAAAAATAGGGGGTTTTTGTGTTTGAAGAATTGAGATTATGAATTAGTTGGCGGATAATACATTGATTGTGAAAGTAAAAATCAAAGTTTTAAACTACGGTTTTGATTTTATTTTTGATTATAAAATGAAAGTATTGATTTCAACAGTTTCGATAATATCGGTGGTCTTAGTATTGATAATATCGGTGGTCTTAGTATTGATAGTTTTGATTTTTTTATAAATTATTTAAATTTTATAAAATTAAATTAAATTTGTAATTTATAATTTTTGGATATTTTTTTTTTTAAAAAAATGAGTTTCGGCTGAATTTCATCGAAATTTTATTTGTTTTTAAAATTCAACAGAAATTTTTAAAATTATTGAATTACAGCTGAGAGAGTAGTTTTAAAGAAAAACGTCGATGCGTAAGGAAGAGATCTAGTCCGTCGAAGATCCCCGTCTAAAGTATCCTATCGATTGTGTAGGTCATCTTTCTCTTTCTGACCTCCATTGACAACCATGGTCGACGAGTCCTTCCTCGTGGAGAAGATCTCCATCTCCGGACCAACGCTATCCTCCATTCTTCAGCGCTTCGCGTCATCTTCCGGCGATGTGGACGGCCTCCTCTTTGGTCACTTCACCCGCCTTCCCCCTCCAAATCCCCACGATGACGATCCCTCTTCCTCCTCCTATGCTACCGCCAGTTCTGGAGCTGCATGCTCATTATCCGCCGTTATCACTGGCTACTTCTCCTCGGGCTCCCCCATGAGCTTCTACGACTCCATCGGCCGCATCGACTCCCATTCCCTTCGCCGCGCGGCTGCAGCTGCCGACGATGACCGCCGACCCCTCCTCATTGGTTGGTTCAGTGCCCGCCGCCGCTCCCCCCTGCGCCCCTCCATGCGCGAAGTTTCTGTTTCAAACTCCTTTTTGGAAACCCTAACCCTAGCATCCGCCGCTGAGTGCATGCCTCAAAACCCTAATCCTGGATCTTGTATCTTCCTCCTCCTGTCCTCCTCGGCGACGGAAAACCAGGCTATCCACACTCACGATTATCGGGCTTTTGTTCTCCAGATGAAGAAGTCTCCAATCGGCGCGAGAATTCTTGAACCGAGATCGCTCGACATCGTGAACATTGGCCCCGCTTTCAGGGGACAGTATGGGTCTTTCTCCCCGGAGTCTGCGCTTCCATGGCTGCCGTGGAAAGTGGATGACGAATTGGCTGAGCCAGAGAGCCTTCGTAACCTTAAGGATGTGGCAGCGGCCCAGCGGCTGCTGGATTCTGCGGCAGAAGGGTTTAATATGGAGAGATTAGCTCATTTGGTAGGGCCTGGGGTTGCGGAGTATGCTTCGGAGTTGGAGGATTTGTACCGGAAAATGCTGATCAAGCTGGAGGGATTAGCTAGGCTGGTGGAGAAGAGCTCGGCTAGGGTTCTTGAGCAGGTGAGGTCATTTATTTTCGGTGAACTTATTGGAATTGTACCTTGGCAAGTTACAGGGTTATTTGAATAACTTTTTGATCTTGTCTGATAAGCAGGAAAATAGGAATTTGAAGTTAAGATGCAGACTGGCTGGGTTGGAATAGTTTTTGTCCTGATTTTGTACTTTCAAATGGTAATTTCTCAAGTTCCTGTGCTTTTGGTGGTTATGTCAAATTGTTGATGCTTATTTTCTGCCGTTGCTATATAAGCCACTCTGATTGTAAGTAGAATGCTTTTCTTTGTGATTTACCTTTGCCTCCATTAGATAGATAATGTGAAGCATGTACTCAATGGATCTCCATTCATTGCCTTTTAATGGTTGTCTTTGTAAATAATATAGCATAATTAACGTAAATTATTGTATGATAAATTATAATGGCATGCTACATGCAAAAGAATAAAGGTAAGATGCATGAATAGGGAAATGGTTGTTATTTCTTTGAATTTCTTTCACCTTATTTATTTCCAAATTTTTTAAAAATTGATTCATATTCTTGAAGAACAATCCTAGCTATGTTACTTATCTAGCATTCATCTCAACTTTCTTTTCATTTCTATTTTTGATTTTATATTAAAAAATGTGCAAAACGTACTGATTTTTTAGGGGAGAAGACTAGAAGAAATGAGGGAAAATAAGAAGAAAGAGGAAAAGACTTTAAGAAATGGGAGAAGCGTCAAAGATAGGGGAGAAAACTAGAAGATAATTTTGTTCATTCATCAAAGCTTTTTCATTACAAAGATATGAGGTTTATTTTAGGCTTGTTTGTATGCCCAAGTTAATTTTAATCTATGTTAGAATTAACTTTAATATTACATCATACATAAATTTCAATATTAAATTAAAAATATTACAAATCCCATATGAAAAACATATTCCCAATTTTATATAAAAACATGCAACACACATTGATTTTTGTTTAGTGGGGAAGTTTAGAAAAAATGTGAGGAAATAAGGAGAATTGAGAGATGACTATAAGAAAAGGGAGAAGTTTGGAAGAAATGGGAGTAAATTAGAAGATAATTTTATTCGTCCATTAAAGTCTCCTCATTACAAAGGTAAGAGGCTTACTAAGGCCTATTTGTTTGCCAAGGTTGTCTTTAATTTGTATTAATATTAGCCTTATAAGTCACATCATACACAAATTTCAATGTTGAATAAAAAATATTTCAAATCTTGCACAAACTCTAACATTAAAACCAACATCGTTTCACATTTTACACAAATTTCATAATGGAACATTAACTTTATTACATGTCCTAATCACACTCCAAAATAAAAGTAATTTAATTTTAAATCTTTCACAATTAGAACTTTGTGCTTAAAGACTATCACTCAATCAGAGTAGCAGAAGAGGTTGCTCGAGTGGTGACAATGAGGAGAAAAGTAGAAGAATGCCTTTTGTTTTGCTTTTTTCAACTGAATGGACAACTAGCATTTTGAGGATTCTCACCAAATATTCTTTACCCTTCCCTTTCAGGATATTGACTTATTCTAGAACTAATTTTAACCAAAATAATTTTCTTTGTCAAGTCTAAATATTAAAATAGCAGAGAGATCATTGCATTGAAACTAGGAAATAAATTAAAGACAAAAAAATACAAATACATAAATGATGAATGAAGAAAATATAAAATTGGATAAACACAACAAATCTTCTTTTTTGCAAACCAGCTTCAAATCTTTAAGCAAATTAAATCTATATCACACAAATATGGGAATCCTAAATCACCCAAAATTAACCCAAATTTGAATCTCTAGTAAGCATCAAATAAATCTTGAAGGATTCAAGTGCATGATGTCAGGGTGCCCTCACTAATTTTTATGTAAACTTTTCATGCTAGAATTTCCCAAGATCAAAAACATAAGTAGTTGACTTGCTATTTTAGTATTCAACATTTTAAACATTTTCTCAACCTAAAATGTGTAATATTGGCCTCTTTTGTGTGGGAAAAGTTCATAGGTGCTAGAATAACTTCATTAATATTTGACTAGTGTTGATTCTCAACATACAACTTATCTACCTCTATTGTTGGAAACTTCTCTTGAATCGTCAACATACTTTCTCATTCGTAGAATTCTTGTATTTATCTAAATTGTCACTAATGTTCTTGTTTTCCTTAGTCATAATTTGTTCAGTAATCATTTCTTTTTCAACTTTTCCCTTTTCAACCTCCTTGTCATCGTCATGCAAGCCATCTTTTTCATTGCCATTATTCATGAAATGTAAGATTTGAATAAGTGAATTATAAAGAATTTTCACTTTCATTAAAATCTAAGAAAGCATTATCATAAACGAATTTACTTGAATTTCTCAAATTTTCCATTTCATGTTTTACCACCCATTTCAATCTCAAGTTGGCCTAGCATATTTTGTCTCTATAATTGTAACCTCAAGTGTACATGTGTTCTCTCTTGTAGAAGCTTTTATTAATGAGAAATTTCACCTTCTTTAAGCTTCTTATCAGATTCTGGTACACGAACTTTTGGAGCTTTGACTTCAGCTTTCTTTGTTCAATTTTGATTCACAGTTGAAGCAACTTGACTTCAAATTTCATAAGCATGATCTTAGTCGAAGGATATGCATGTGATCAAAAACTTGTTTATAGGGTGAGTTTTGTTTTTTCTGTGAAAGCATTTTAAACGGTACTTTTATATGTGGAAAAATGTGTATGGTGATCATAATGACTTTAGGGATCATAAGCAGGTTTGCAATAGTTTGACCTGACTAAATTTTGTCGTGATGTGTGACAAGATTTACAAGGACATTTAAAATTATAACTACAAAATCAATAAAAATGAATAGCAAGAGTTGAAGTTACCTTCAAGGTCATAATTGGGATATCTTATTGCAAAATAACTTCATTTATAATGTATTTGAGTATCATATTGAATGATTGATTTGGAAGCATGCACTGAACCCAAGTGGTTATTTGCAATATTCTACTGCTGTTGACCTAGAAGCTGCTGAAATTAATCAAAACTTGTATTTTTTTCACTTTATTTGTACGAGGAAATCTCAATTTATGCTTCTACCCCTATTTCTCTCTGTCTCTCCTTTTGTTTTACCATTTTTAGCTGAAGTAAAAGGCCATGGTTTTTTTAGTTTTCTTTGTTGAATTTGGATTTATACAAATTAGTAAATTTAATTAATCAAATAATAAAAAATTAAATTTTAATGTGAAATAACATTACCTAATGATCATAGTTTGAATGACATGATTAAATCTGAACTCAAATTTGAACCTAGATTGACATTGATTGGGTTAAAAGTAAGTGGTCTAACCAGAGCTGAGTTGAAACTAAACCTACTTTGAACCGAACTTTTGATCTTATTAGACTTAGTATTTAGAAAGTAAAACACGATACGAGAACACATGGATATAATAAAACATGACATGCCGACACAACAATAACAATCACCATGTCTTTATCCCACTAGGTGGGGTCGACTACATGATCCTTTGTTTCAATTGCATTTTATCAGTTAACAAATTCATACCGTAGCTTTAGTTAAAAGATTTATGTCATATTTGATTCAACAAATTTTATGCTATCTGTTGACTGTCTAACAAAATTCTTCGCATTTTTCATTCGGAACTTAGGACCTGGCAATGACGTGTTAACATGCCGACAAAACTTTCTAAAATGCAGGATACGGACATGATAAGACATGCTAAATAATATTACAATTAAATAATAAATATCTATGTGATGATGTAATTTGTTATAGTTTTTACTCAATATTATGGAAGAACCTAGTAAATATGGATATAGTATGACATGATACTTTGGGATATAAAAAGTTGTGTGCTTCCTTGACGAATATGTGTATCTCATTTGTGGATTAATCATTCTAGATCGATCTATTGAAGGTGGAATGAAGATGGGCAGACAGTGTGGGTATGTGGAAGGTTGTTGGCATATGCGTGTCGCTTGACTGGGAGTGGCCACATGTGGCAATGACTGTGCAAGAGTAGGTTTGCAGAGTAGTTGCGGAGAACTCTTGCGAAACGAGGAACCACCAAACGATGAACCATCGGATGAGCACAATAGGGTTCGGTGATGCAATCAGTCACGTCAAAGCGAAGGCATTAGATGACATGAGGAACTAAAGGCGGTGCAGTTGTGGCTCATGCATGTTAGCATTGGAAGAACATTACAATTGGTCAAATGGTTGGACGACGTGCAAAGATATGAATATTGTGGGGGTTATGTCATTGTGGGATTCGACACTACCTGAATGGAAGGACCGACATGTGATCAGAGCACAGATCAAAAGTCTTTTTATAGATTCAATGAGGGTAGTTGATATTCGATTTTGTTGCAGATAAAAGAATTCATATGGTGGGTGGGTTTTATTACCTTATGGAGGAGGTGTTGTTGTGGGTCATCCCTTTTCTTATGGTTTTGATGATGTGTGATTGACATAATGAAAATAGGCCCTTTGAATATAGGCGACTAGGCTAGCTGGCATGATCTTATTAGTGATTGAGGTGATCAACTGTAGCTGATGATAGTTGAAGCTTCGTGTACAAAATTCTACTTGGTGAGAATTAGTGATGAGCTGAAGCTTGTAGAAACTCTGTCATATCGAAGTTCTAAATTGAAGCTTTGTGAAATTTTTATGTCGTGTGGAATGCGGAAACTATGGATTGAAGCTTTGATGCCAAAATAATGTGGAACGAGTATACTATTACATCAAATTGATGTGAGACATATAAGAGGGAAGGGTCAAAGATTAGAAGAAAGAGGAAAATGATAAAAGAATTGGGTGAAGTTCAGAAGAAAGGGGAGAAGACTAGAAGAAAGGGAGAACTTTGGGGAAAAAAAGGAGAAAACTAGAAAATAATTTTATTGATCCATAAGTCTCTTCGTTACAAATATATGAGATTTTTGCATAGAATCTTAACGTCAATTAACAAGAGAAAATAAAAGTTAATAAAATAAAATGCTATTAATCTTAGGGATAATGCTAGAACTTTCCAAATTTTTGAATATTTAATTTCCAATAAAGTTAAATATTTATTGTTTAAAATTTGAAATTGTTAATAGTTAAAATAAGTGTGAATCTGGACCATTATCAAGATTATCTTGATCTACAGTATTGAGGCTTTGTTTGGTTAGGGACCAGAAATTCCCTAAATTTCTCAAACAATACTTTAATTAATATTTTATTATTTATTTCACATCATACATATAATTAAATATTAAAAATCAATTACATCCTACACAAGGCAATATTAAAATTAAATTTTATTTTACATCTTACACATACTTTAAAAAAATCAATTTTATTTCACATTTAACACAATCTTCAATGACAATATTTTTATTTCACATCGTAGTATTAAGGGGGTGTTTGGTTCAATGTTATTTTGATGATATGTTATCTAGATATCATAACATTTTGATGTTATCTTTTAAGTGGTAATTTTGTAAGTTTTTAGAAACTTATTTATGTATATCATTAAACCAAATAATTATTTTTTCTAGATTGCATGATATATCACCAAGATAGTATTGAACCAAACGCCATCTAAAATAGTTTTCTCTCTTTCTATTTCAAAGAAACTTAAAGCATATCAAAATTATACTCCAACTAAACGAGTCTAGTCTATTGTTTATTTGAGTTATTTTATGTGAGTATTGTTTAGTTTTACATCATCTTTTATTTGTTATAGGGTGCGATTAAGCCATCTTTGAAATTTAACATTTGCATAGACTTTCTTGATTTGCATCTTTGTGGAGCAACCAGAAAGCCTTGATCTCTTGTGAGGGAGATCTTGTTAAGGTGCATTGGGACAAGTCACAAGGATATAAACATGTAAATGATGAAAATAAAGTGAAAGAAATTTTTTACGTGGAAAACCTTTTGAAAGAAAAAAGATAAATTACGATGTTAGTTGAGGCAACTTAAAAGAGATTCTATTGTCAGCAAGAGAATCGGTAGTCCTTTGAATTCAAGCATTTTTCGAATTTCAAAAAAAAATGAGGTCTAGAGAGTTTCGTATAGCTTTTTATAGGTTTAAGACTATGACTAGTTGAACTTGATTTTTTGTCCACTCCAGGTATGTGATGACGATTTCTATAGATTGTGGGAAGTTGGTTACCACATGGCAAACGATCAAATGGAGTTTTTGGAGAGCTTAAGAAATTGAAAGTAGTCTCCGCCCAATATTTACGGTATTAGTACTAGCTCAATTTTTCACAGCTCCCTGATTGCAACGTCGCTCGATACCAAGGAGTAGTCCTTTGCCAGAGTAATCCATGAATGGATTGCTTTAACAGCCGAGTAAGTTCTGCGAATGAAGACTGATATTGACCGAGCTTTGTCTTTTCGTTGGGAACTTGTAGCTAATGACACGTGCAACTCAGATTGATTCACAAATTCTTGATAAACAAACATGGTGAGTAGTGAAATCAAGTTTAAGTGCGAATCGTGATATTCTGCCAAGCGGTGGAATGTTTGATACCTTTTGTTAAGAATCCTAAAAATTCGAGTTATCTTCCCTTTTTTTAAAAAGAAAAATCTCTAGAAATGTAGCTGCAGCCTCAAGCCCACACCTCACCACCTCTCATCTTCTAACCCTCTGCCTCGAGCCATTGTGAACATCTGAAGTGCATCCCCTCTTCAATTAGAGCCTTGGGACAGATCCACGCAAAAAAAATCATAACCACCAGAGACCGTTAAGACCTTTACATTGAACACACTGGCTTTTTTCCCATGTGCATCTGCGCCTTCATTAAGATAACATCAACGCAAACCTTTGGATTTGTTATTTTGCAGTGAACTAATATTCCATTATCCAGCCGTGAACTGCTCATCCCAACTGGCTCGAAGCTGCTGCCAAGGTATAATTTTTTATCGTATTTCAATAATTTCTGATTCATTTGATTTTAGTTGGAATTATTGTTCATCTTGATTACTCTATCATCTCAAATTCGGATATCTGAAGTTAATTGTGAGTTAATTGCTATTGGAATCAGCTTGAAATATATTATTTTATTTTCTTGATACCCTACATCTAATTTACTGTACTTTAGTTGTTCATCTTATTCTAGTCAGATAAAATCACATGACTTTAAATTTTAAATACATTTAATTTGTGGATTTGCAATTTCTTGATTCATCCGCTCCAATGTGATATTACATTCACTGGTCTCTGAATTATATAAATTGCATCTGTCAAGCGTCAAGAACCCAGAAATGCATCCTAGAATGTTCATGCCAAATAGTCATTGGTTCTCTTCTCATCTTACAGAGCAAATAAGATACGTATGCATATATGTGTAGCAATGATTCGATAGTTTTTTTTTTTTTAATTAATTCAAGCTGAAGGTTTATCACTTGTGGCTAACTTGGCCCTTCGATTCTACATTTAGTCCTCTTTTGGTTCAATGTTAAATTTTGGATAAGAGAAAAAAATATTTTATTTTAATTGATTTAGTGGAAACAAATTTAGTTTAATATTAAAAAGTGCTTAAAATATGAAATAAAGTTAATTTTAATGTTCGTATTTATGTTGGATGTGAAATAAATTTGATTTTACAGTTGGAATTTGCGTTGGGCTTAAAAAAAAAAAAAGCTCGAACCAAATGATCCTTTTAGAATTAGCTGCCATCAAGGCTTTGTGACACTATTGTCGACTTTCAAATTTTATTTGCTTACTATCTTAATCTAAGCATATTGTTAAACTTAATAAAAAATGTGAGTACAGTTGTTAAGTGTGTTGGATTTAAAATTTAGTTTATTTGTTATGTTAGAATTTGTGAAGCGTATGAAATAAAATTAATGGTGGTATTAAAATATATGTATAATACCTTAGAATTAGATTTTGGGTAATGTGTAAAAAGAAAATTAATTTTTATTTTTGAAAATTTGTATTTTATTGGATACCAAGCAGTTTGGTTTTCTTTTGTCGAAGCACCATATGGATCTTCTTTGTTGTGGTGGTGGTTTTTATCATCAGTAAATTTTTTTTTTTTTCGAACTTTTCATTGGGATTAATATGCAACTTGTGCAGTGTTCAATTCTCCATTTTTTTTTATTTGATTTGCGTTTAAATTCTGACATATTCCACTTTAAATAAAAAATATTTTATTTTATAAATTTAAAGAAAATAAAATTTAGTTTAATATTAAAAGCGTGTAAAAATGTGAAATAAATTTAATTTCAAGCTTAACGAGAGAAGGTTCACTTTATTATTAGATATATGACCTCGGCACTCAAATGTGAATGAAATTAAAGGGAGCATTTGTTTTGATGTTATATTATTTTTAGAAATAAGTTGTTTAATTTTAATGTTATATTTAAATAATTTTGAAAAATATTATAAAATTTTTTCTCTTTAGATGACATTTAATTTTAAGAAATTGTATTTAAATGTTATATTTGGGAAAAGGTGATTGAGTATCGATTATAGTAGTACTATGTTATTTCATTACTAGCTATTCTTAATTTTAGATGATAATGTTATTTAAATGTTCATAATATTCTGAGAGATATTTAGTTCTATGTTATGTTGATGTTATAACATGTTTTCTAAATGTAATAATTTATCGATGTTATTTTTTGAATAATAATTTTATAATTTTTTAAAAATTTATTTAAAAGTATTAAATTAAATAGTTATTTTTTAAATAATATGATATAATATTAAGATAATATTGCTCCTTAAATATTATTTATTTAATTTTATATTATTATATTAAAAAAGAGAAACTCAATCAGATATTATCTTATTTCATTATAATTAGTTGGGTGATTACCTTTAGACTAATAAGTTTGTAAATTTTAAAATATTTTTATGCTATAAAATATTCCAACTTCAGCCTCCAGCTTTCAACGGCTCACGCCTTGACCTCTCTTCGCATTTCATATGAGCATATCCTTCGACGCCAGCTCTTATTAATGTTCCGACGGAGCTGCTTAGCCAAAACGTGTTCCCACATGCCCATCCACTTATGGCCTCGAGTCGTTTTCGAGTAAATTAGACTTAACTAAAAAAAAAAAATTTAATTTCAAGTTGGCTTTCATTCGAGTCTTAAAATTCTTTCAATTTTTACTCAATTTTTGAGTTAAATGAGTCTAATTAAAAGTAATATTTGTTCATAAAATTATTAGTTATTCATATTAAATATATTAAAATAATACATTCACTTGTAAAAGTTAATGTGTAAATTTTTATTATCATTTTTTTATATAAAATATTATTATATATTTATATGCGGAAATATCTTAATTATGTTTATAAAATTCTAAAAATTTATATATTAGTAGTTGAATTAGTTTTTTGTTAAAGTGCTTAAGCTGAAAAAAAATTAAGTTAATTTCAGATTAAATAAAATGCAAATAATTTTTTAAGTAAAATTTGATTTTCACCTAAAATTGCCGCACAAGACTGTTGGCATCTGTGTAGGCTTGTCAACGAATCAAGTTCGAATCGAATTAATTTCAACTCGGATCTAAATTCATATATATCGGATCGGGTTATATATCGAATCGGATCATAGTCGATCCATATTCTCTCGGGTCGAAAATCGAATCAGTTCGGAACTCGGATTTTCGGATTTAATCTATTTACAATAAAAGTAGTTATTTTTAAATATTTTTTATAATTAAATTTAAAACAATGTTAAATTTATTGGAAAAAGATAAAAGAAAAATGTTATATTTTTATGAATTAATTAAATATTTTAGTATAAAATTCTGTATTTCTAAATGTAAAATGTTATCCGATCCATTTATTTGTAAACGAATCGGGTCAGTAAACGGGACGGATTGACGAGTCAAAAAAAATTCATTTGGAAGTTTAATCGGATCAAAATTCTGATCGAATCGGGTCATGATCCGTTCCATTGATAGGCCTACATCTGAGTGCTCAAGCTTTGACCACTTATCTCGTGGGTACCATTTTGTTAAAGGGATAATTACCTGCATGCCACATCATTTCACTTTATTTATGCATTACCCATTCATTCTTAGTTAATTACGTTATGCACACTCAAAATATATTTCATTACATACACATACTTAAGTTAAAATTTAGTCAAAATTTATTTGAAAAAAATATATTTCGTTAGTAAATTATTAAAATTACATTTTTACTTTTAATAGTACATATTTTTTTTCTTCATCGATGTCACACTAAAGCGCTGATCTGTCTTAAAATTAATTCACATTGCGGATGTTTTCTTCCCTTACCACAATTTAAACATCAAAGTTTTAAAATTTTCACTCAAAATATATTTAAATATCTTTAAAATAATATGATGAACAGTTCAGATTTTTTATAACCTAATTATTAGAAAATTATAATTACTTATTATAATGGAAATAAGTGAAAATATATATATATAAAATTTTATAATATTTTAAATATATATAATATAATTAATTAAAAAAAAAATAACACATAAATAAAATAAAATGATGTGTCACATAATTAATTATCCCCTTTGTTGAATCGTTCCCAATGAGCATCTTATATTATCGTTACACTCGTTTTAAGATCTGACCGCTTCCGCACTCTGGTCGGGGCCTCCGGGCGATATTCGCCGAATCGCCGGCGGGAGATGATCCCCCACGCTCAAACGTCGGCGACTATGGAAAGTTAGGTTTCCTAACCACTCCTATCCGCCGCATTTCTCCGGCAGAACATCCCCTTCTTTGCCGGCCTTCCCCAGACAAACGCCGTACGACTCCTCTAGCAGTAGCTGCAGGTGCCGATGACCTACAGGAACCCAGAAGGATAATCGCTGGAAAACGGCGCGAATTCGTGCTTCTGTCCTCCTTGGTGTCCACCGCGGGAATTCTCGGCTTCACTGGCGCTTTAAGGGCGGAGGAGAAGGTTTCCGATGCTCTCAGCAGCTCCAATATTGTAGAAGAGAAAGAGGAGGAGGAGGAGGAAGAAAAGAAAGAAGAGGAAAATGATTCGTTCTTATCTAGGGTTTACGATGCGACGGTGATTGGGGAGCCGCGGGCGGTTGGGAAAGACAAAAAGAAGGTTTGGGATAAGCTTTTAGGAGCTCGGGTCGTGTACCTGGGTGAGGCGGAACAGGTTCCGGATCGTGACGATAGGGTTCTGGAGCTGGAAATCGTGAAAAATCTCTCGACCCGGTGTTCGGAGTTGCAGAGACCGATATCCTTGGCCATCGAAGCTTTCCCTTATGATTTACAAGAACAGCTCAATCAATTCATGGAAGGAAGGTTCGTTGTGTTTTTATTATGTATGTATGTATGTTCTTCAGTTCTTGTTTCCAATTAGAAAATCCACGCTTAGAGATTTGGTTCGTTTGTTAGTGAATGTAAAAGATAATGATAATTTGCAGACGTAGACGGAATGCTTTAGATAGTACTAAATGACAGCGGTGGGAATGATCCTTGGGACTTTTTCGTCTCTATATGGATAAGGAGATGTTTATTTGGCCCCCGTTTGGCATGGGAAAGGGTTAATTAACCTAGGGTATATTAACCTAATAAGTATTTTAACCCAGCTAACCTAGGAATTTAATCTAGAATTGCGTTTGGCTACTAACCCGGATTAAGTAAGTATTTTGTTTGGTTGTTTAATGGCTTAACCTTGGCTAGAAAAAATTATTGAGATTAAAATAATAAATCTTAAAATAATATCCCATTTAAAAAGAATAGTTAAGATAAAATACCATAAAATTATTATAATTATTACAAAAAATATTACAAATTTAAGTATATATAGACACCACCATAGAGGGTAATTGACATTAAAATAATAAAAATTTAATACAATACTTTATTTCAAAAAAAAATAAATCTAAAATACCAGCACTACAGAATTATTACAAACATGCCTTACAACTTTTTAATACACTGAGACATCACCATAGAGAGTATCAAATATATGAAGATACTTTCAAATACATGAACATTAAGCAGCACCGACATTATTTATCCATAATTGCTCGATGATATTTGTTCTTATGATCTCCCCTCTGCGTTGTTCACCAATCGACACTTGTCCAGATGAGGCATCAATCTCTGTCATCTCATCATGATTTTGAAGATACTGCATATCACTCTCGCGCATATTGAAGAATGTGTCTTGCTTATAATACCTTTTAATATAATTATGTAAAATACAACAAGCAAGTACAATATCTGCTTGCACCTTAAATGAGAATGGTTTCATATCAGTTAACATCTTGAACCGTTCCTTGAGAATGCCAAACGTCCTTTCGATCACATTTCTAAGTTGAGCATGCCTGTGGTTGTACAGTTCTTGCGGCTTCTCATATCTACGCTGCATTGAACTTCGATAGTTACTCAAGTGATATCGACATCTTCGTATTGGTGCCAAAAACTTATCCGTGTTCGCATAGCCTGAGTCGACCAAATACATCTTTCCTATTGAAAATCATAGACCATTAAAATATTGTATTTTATGTAAAAAAAAAGATAATACTTACCTGGTGGTACAGAAAATCTGCCCTTTTTCAAAGTCTATTTCAGAACACGCATGTCAGCTGCCGACCCCTCCCAGCCAGCTGCAACATATACAAATTGTCGGTCAAAAGAAACTGTCGCCATGACATTTTGTGATATAAAATCTTTTCTATTTCTATATTGCCTTTGTTTTTGGCGAGAAACTATTGCTGGAATATGAGTCCTATCGATTGCACCCAAAATATCTTTGAAATATGGATAAAAATTAGAGTTGTTCTTAATATGCGGATGACAAGGAACAGTTGGATCAGGTAGTGTAATATATTCGTCCTTCAGTAGTAATATGCCTTGTAAGACATGATTAAAATTTCTACTAACAGTTTTCAACGAGTGTTGAAAGAACTTCCAAACAGAACGATAACTATCTGCTTGAGCAACAACTCGTAGAAAAATGGCTAGTTGTTCAGCCGCTGGCATGAACCGAGTGTCATTAAGAATACCACGACTGACCATGATGTCTCTTAAACCAACAAAAGCCCGTGCCGACATACGAAAGCAATTATATGCTCGAATTTCATGTCCATTAATAATCTCTTGTATATATACTTTCCCGGGATAAGGTCTATCATACATCGTGCGTGGAATTCTCGTGGTAGGCTTGTTTGTTTGAGCAAATTCATTTATGGTCTCGATTACTCACATCTCGTCTTCTACATTTGTTATTAAATTTGCAACCTCTTCTCCATAAAAATGTCTTAAGTCCATCTGCAAAATATGTAATTATTCAAGTGCAAACAATATATTATTAATTAAAAATTATAACAAGAGAAGTTACTACATTCATAAACATTACAAACATATCATTGATCACTATCAAGTGACTCAATGATTATTGTTCTTCTGGCATGACATACATTAATATTAAATAGCAAAGCAGTTCAAAAGGAAAGAAAATTGCAATGAAGTGAATTAGAATGAAACTAAGGAAATGTTGGAGGGAATAAAGATGGGTTTGGACGATCCGTAAATATAGGTAAATCACCAAACTGAGGATGTCGTAAAAGAGTTGTCGCAATCCATGTCTCCAAACGTGACCCTTGAAGCATCATGAAAACTGTAATGTTATTCGGTATTGCATTAAATGAGTCAATCAAAGCAATAAATGTAGTCTCTGACAGATTTTCAAGTGACTCAAGTTTTTTTAATGCATCCTCCATGGTATATGGCATTGCACAATGTATAGCGTGCATTGCCACAGTTGTCCTGTTTCTTAGTTCATCTATTAGCGGTTGAGTATCCTCTTTTGTCAAGCTTTTTCTTCTACGTCTTCGTTGTGTTGAAATATCTGCAGTGCGTTTCCCTGAACTTCCAGACGCAGTATCAATAATAACTTCCTGATCTTGAATGAAAACATAGTTTTCTGCAAAACTAGAACCATTGTGTATAAATCCTGGACTATTATTGTTACCGTCATTATCGACATCTTGTTCCTCTTGTACATTGAATTGCATTTCAGGGGAATTAGTGTCTGAGACATGCACAACAGTGGATCTGGCATAGTTACCCAAAGCGTACGTATTTTTGATAATACTTCCTATGGCTTCGTAATATGGGAATGACTTATTCTGTAAAGCTTTATATTCAGGATGTACCTATAAAATTCAAAAAAATGGTATAATTACAAAAATAATGACTAATGGGGTTATTACATTTAAGTTTATTGACATATCTGGAGGATTTCTTCCCATACATCAAGGGTTGCCCCTGGGATTTGCAATACAATGTTCCAACCCCATCCGCTACAATTAGCCAATTCGTGATATTTTTTGAATTCCTTTTTAAGTGCTTGCCATTGTTCTTTTAGTTGTTCCTTTGTTTTTGTTTTTCCTGTCTTTAAGACGAACGCAGTAGTAATTTCGTTCCATGCTAAATTAGTTGGATTTCCATCTTCTACATTACCGTTTATGTGCTGGTCCGTGATAAGGTCTAGTAAAACTTCTTTGTGAAGATCAGCAAATTTAGGATCACGTGTTCTGCTTGTCATTGGTTGTTGTGTTTTCACTAATTTCTCATCTTCCTTCTCTTGTTCATTTGTAATAGTTGGCATATTTGATTAGAATTATTCCCAGTGCGCAATAGGTACCTTTGATGATGACTTAATAGGAAGTTTGCCCTTGACAATACGTCCAATACCAAGGTTTTTCATTGACCCTAGGAACAATCAAATGTACCAAGTTGTCCTATCAGTGAATTACTATATTGATGTAATGTAACATGAAAAACACATGAAACAATATGGAATTGCACAAGTGAGATCAGAAATAATATACTAATGGACAATCATCTAATAAATGGGCTCAGAAAATAATATGACTTCAAACTGGAAATGGCAGCAACATAGAAAGATCAAGAGAGTTCAAAAGCAAAAGGAAATGATTGTAACAAGTTCAAAAGCAAAAGAAAGATCAAGTTCCCTTGATAATTTTTCAAACAATAAGAAAAAGCACTGTTCTAATAAATGTAAAAGATCGACATAGGAACCAATTTTTGAACAATGTACATGTAACAAATACAGGAGAAAAGATATATAGGCATCAGAATATCAGAGATTCTGAAATTTATCACAGTCAATAATTCAAAACATAGCTCTTTATAAAGTGGGCTCAGTATTAACATAATGTAAAGCATATAATATAGATGAGCACAAAAAACTTATTCTCAATCAGGCACAATTTTCATGAACATAACATTTCAGAAATCATAGTCCTGTAGAGCAAATGTAGTACCGGTAAATCTCACTATATATCATATGGCTCATTATCAAAAGAAGCATTGAAAATCATAGACCTCATTATATGACATAAATCATAGGCCTAATTAGGGCTGTTATCGGGCCGATTTCGAGCGAGTCAAACTCAACTCGAAATCGAAAATTTCGAGCTCGGCTCGGCTCGAAATCGGTCCGAAATCGAAATGGGATATGATTCGACCTGGCTCGGCTCGAAATGACTCGATTTCGAGCCGGCTCGAATCATGATTCGAATCAGCTCGAAATTGAAAAAAATTGTAGAAATGTTATGTGTTTAAGAGGATTTGATCCCTAGACCTTGAGGAAAATAAACCTTAAATCTCTTCTACTCTACCACTAAGCCACTAACTAAATTATTTAAAATACCAATTTATTTATGTATATATTTATATAATATATCAATATTATTTATGCTATACATATAATTTCGAGCCAAATCGAATCATGTTTCGAGCGAGCTAGGGCCAACTCGAAATTGGCTCGGAATGAACTTCGAGCCAAAATCCTCAGCTCATGATTCGATTCAAAATTTTCGAACCGATTTCGAGCCGATTCAAAAATCGAACGAGTTCCGAGCGAGTTTCGAGTTTCGGATATTTTTAACACCCCTAGGCCTAATATGACAATATTGAACATAAATTTGTCATAATAAATCTCTAGTACTAGGAGACTAGATTTCGAGAAGATCTTTATTACCCACATCTTTTAAAAAAAAATTTATTTCAAAAATTTCATCATTGCCCATATCTTAGTTAGAGAATTTTGATTCTCAAATACATCATTGCCCACATCTTATCCCACCAAATGTAAGATCAATAAAAGTTAGGTACACAAATCAGATCAGTAGATTGACATTATATAAGTCATGAGATACTCAATAAAAATCATAATATACTTATCGAAAATCCTCACAATAGAAGTGAACACACTTCAAATTAGGATGGGAAGCATATGAAAGAAGAATCACACAAATAGACTACATATAGAACCAATGTAATGCAAGTAGACTATGGAAGGTAGCTAATATCATAAATGTAATAATAATGGATGAGCTGTAAGATATAAAAAAAAAAAACCTATACAGCTGTATGGATGAAAAAAAAAATTAAAAGGATGAAAGTAACATGGAATTGAGCAAATCTCATCATGCACCTAAAAAATAAATATGCAGCACAGCTAGAAAGATCAATAATCCAGCTTAAAGACTGAAATTTATCACAATCAATAATCCAAACAATTGACACCTTTAGTAGAAACCATAGATCCAAGCTTATGCCCTACACGTAGTAGAGAAAAAAAAATCAAGGTAGCCAACTGAAAGCCGAAATCTTAGCTGTTTCAATGGAAATCACAAATCCTTCATAGCACACATAATAGGACTTGAAGATGAGATAGTTTTGGTAAGCTTGGGCACCGTTAGACTCAAGTAAGTAGCTGATCATAGTCAAGAAGAAGCGAAAACATAGCTCTTTATAAAGTGGGCTCAGTATTAACATAATGTAAAGCATGTAGTATAGATGAGCTCAAAAAACTTATTCTCAATCAGGCACAATTACCGTGAACATAACATTTCAGAAATCATAGTCCTGTAGAGCAAATGTAGTACCGGTAAATCTCACTATATATCATATGGCTCATTATCAAAAGAAGCATTGAAAATCATAGGCCTCATTATATGACATAAATCATAGGCCTAATATGACAATATAAAACATAAATTTGTCATAATAAATCTCTAGTACTAAAAGACTAGATTTCGAGAAGATCTTCATTGCCCACATCTTTTAAAGAAAAACTTATTTCAAAAATTTCATCATTACCCATATCTTAGTTAGAGAATTTTGATTCTCAAATACATCATTGCCCACATCTTATCCCACCAAATGTAAAATCAATAAAAGTTAGGTGCACAAATCAGATCAGTAAATTGACATCATATAAGTCATGAGATACTCAATAAAAATCATAATATACTTACCGAAAATCCTCACAATAGAAGTGAACACACTTCAAATTAGGATGGGAAGCATATGAAAGAAGAATCACACAAGTAGACTATATATAGAACCAATGTAATGCAAGTAGACTATGGAAGGTAGCTAATATCATAAATGTAATAATAATGGATGAGCTATAAGATATAAAAAAAAATCTATACAGCTGTATGGATGAAAAAAAAATAATTAAAAAGATGAAAGTAACATGGAATTGAGCAAACCTCATCATGCACCTAAAAAATAAATGTGCAGCACAGCTAGAAAGATCAATAACCCAGCTAAAAGACAAGTGTAACATGGAATAGATATTAAAAGCTGCTGCACATTTTATGATATTAGCTACTTTCCAACTAATAAGTTACCTTCCAACTAATCTTGCAATTGAGTTATTAAAAAGTAAGCTGATGCCTTAGATATAAAAATAAGTTGAAGACTTTGAAGTTCAGATCTTGTTTGCTTTGCAAACAAGATTGAGAATATCACAGTAAAAATCGAATATTAATAAGAATAGCTAAAATGGCATGAATAAAATCATAAAAGCCATATCAAAATGTCAAAACTATCAAAATATCAAAAATATAAGCCAAAATCTCACTTTCATATCATGCAATGAAGCCCTAGAGAGCAAAGCGGAGAGTATTGCATCAAAATATTAAAATACCAGCCAAGATCTCACTTTCACGGCAAACAACGAAGCCCTAGATAGTACCAGAATGAGATAGCGGGAGGCAAGAGGCATAACCGCCATCGGCAGTGACAGGCGCGGAAATCTGGCGCCTCGGAATGGAAGGGCGAAGAGACGAGCGAGCGCGTTAACGTTGGGGAGAGATGGGGTTAGCGAAGAATAGGGTTAGCAAGGTTAGGAGCTGCGGTCGGGCTAATTTACCCTGGGAGATGACAGGGGGCTTAAATAGCGTTTGGGTGGGTTAAGTGGGTTAACCCGCTTAACCCACTTAACCCACCCATACCAAACGGGGACTTGAGATCATTCGTACTTGGTTTCTGTATACTACGTTTCCACGGGATTAAAAGCAAACAGACTGCAAAGGAAGGTGTCATTGTTCTTTTGCTACCTAGAAAATTAGAAAACTTCATTGAAATGCTTTCTTTATTTTCATCAATATACGTGCAAATCTTATTCCGATTAGGTAACATGTGGATCATGGCTATATGTCCATGACGATCCTTATTTAAGAATCTTGAGGATCTAGTGGTAATCTAGAATCAGTAAGGAAGTTGGACTGGTTCGGTGTCAATCCTAAAATTTTCGTTAGAACTGATAAGGCTGGCAATAAAGAACCAGTTTCAGATATGACAGCAAGAGCCAATTATCTACTTTTTTATTAAAAATTCTAATGCCAATATCCCCTTCACCCTTCCTCAAATTCTATAACCACGCCCCACCATTTCTTCTTCTTCCTATTCTCTCTCTCTCTCTCGCTCTCTCTCTGTATATATATATCTATCTCCCCCTCCTTTTTCTATCAATTTTTAAATTAAACTAGTGAACATCCAGTAGTAGCTCGTCATCATGTTTCTCATTCTCAGATCATCGGAGATGAGTCACTGGTGAATACATGCCTAATTCTCAACTAATGGCAATGGTAGGGGAAGTCAGGAAGTGGAATATGTTGAACCATCCATTATAAGCATTGCAATTATCACTATTTATAAAGTATTCCCAACAAGTAGAACATTCCCAACAAAAGGAAATAAGTTATGAGAATGTTTTAAAATTATTTCTTCCAATACAAATAATTTGTTGGAATATTTATTCCTATAGGGATAATGAGTCTGGCAGTGAAATGCAATGTTTAAGAAACTTTTAGCATTGTCTAGTTCATGGCTCAAAAGACTCCAACTAATGTTTTATTAATATTTTAAATTCATCATAAATTTTAATAAATTTATTTTACATCTTATGTGAAGTTCAACGATAAAAATCAACTTTATTTCACATTCAATATAAAGTTCAATATTAAAATCAATTTTGTTTACATCTTATGCACTTTTCAAAATTAAAACACCTTTGTTTCTCATTAAATTTATAAACTAATATATTTTCTCTTTTTTTCAAAAATAATCATCAAACTAAACGAACCCACAAAGAGAAAATAGGCAGAAAGCGGATTTAAAAGTTTTAGTTTTATAAGTGTAATAGGCAGAAGTGGCTTGATTTGGTATGTAATTAAAACCAAACAAATTTTTACAATTTATGAAAGAGATGTTAGCTAGATTATATTTGTTATTATTTATGATTAGCTTATCAAAGAATTTCTTGACAAAATTTTGAATAGGAATGCTTAAAAATGTATAAAGAATATCATTCCATTTGACTTGAATATTTAAAATATCTTTTTTGGTAAATAGATGTTGCTTTTGATATGGTATAATATATGTTGGTACATTCCTTGGTATGAATGATATTTGTTTTTTGATGCTTGTCAATACGTTAAGTTAGTTTGTGGCTTACTTGTGCTAATTAACTGTATGGGTTTGAGCAGTATCAACCTAGGCTTGATTCAATAAAGATCTTGGAGCTTTGACAGAATGAGTGAGAATAACAAGTTAGAAGATGGGATAGGGTGCAAGGTCTACCTCTAGCAAGGCGAATTCAAGCATCAAAGTGTTCAAGATTGGTAATGTGTCAATATAGTGACCTGAAGATCAAGAGATTAAGGGTGAATTTGGGAAAGTTTTTCACCAAGAAAAAACACTTTTGATACAGCTAAAGCTAAACAGTGCATTTGATAAAACAATTTTTTTAAAAATTTTAGTTTGAAAAGCTAAAAACAATTATACTTGAAAAGCTAAAAAAGAAGTTTTTCAAAAAACTACTCTAACTTCTGCAAATTCAAAGACAAATTTTCCCTATATTATTTTATATAATATAAATGATATTAAAATAAATAAAGTTAATGTAATTAATAGAATATATGTTCTAATTATTCATATTTATTTTTTTATAATAGTTTTACATATATTTCAAATATTTATTAATAATATAATATTAATTATTAATTATAAATAAAAATGCATATAATAATAATATTTAAAATATTATAAGAAATATACATATAATTATTTTAGCCATAAAAATTAATATACACATAATTAAATATATTATTAATATATGATCATTATTTTAATCAAATATAGGTAAAATTGAAATTATTTTTTACATATCTAATTTGGTAAAAAACATAGTTTGGCCATAAAATACAGTCGTTTCTATAAAATAATACTGCTTTCAATAGTAGTTTTTAAAATAGTTTTTCAAATAGCAGCTTTTTATATAGCTATAAAATGCAATACTTTTTGAAAAGCTAAGTAATACCAGACAAAGCCTAAGCATTTTTATTTTGTATTTATTTCGGGTAGAATCATATATAAAGTTGATCTAAATGATGCCTGAAAGTGGACACATGGATTATTGAGCTCTAAAGACACCTTAGGGACTAGAGAGTGTATAGATTCGAGTTTAGATCAATTTGGAGTCAAGCCAATGAGTGGTGTTGTTTCCAGGTTGTTTCCAGGTGTTATGTCAACCTAAGTATATAAGTCTACCACGAGGTTGGTCGACCAAAGACTGTACAGGTCAACTCAATGGTGAACAAGAACAAGGAACCAAGGATCTTTTGCTATTTTAGGCAAGGTTGACCCTAACAGTGTGGGTTGACCTTGTAGGCTACCATTGGAGTGTTTTTGGAAGGAATTTGAATTAGTTTAACCTAGGCTTCTCTAGGTCGACTCTAAGTTGTATTTTGGATGATTGTCAGCTAGTTGTTTTAGATATTTTTTGGGGATGTTTTTGCCTATTTTATTTTGCCATTTTGGGAGGTCTTCACCCATATGCTAGTAACAATAGATATAGCTAAAAATCATTGAGAGATCACGTTTTAATCAATCCAAGTGATTGAAAAAGTATGTAGTGATACCCTGTGGCGAAGAAGTGATCAAGTTCTCTAGTGCTTAATTCCAAGCGAGAACCTCCATCCATCATCTTGTATTCATGATCAACTTTAGGAGAACAAGGTGATAATGTATTTGTGTTATTCTCTTTTATTTTTTCTCTTTCTCTCTCTTGTTTTCTTTCGTGTACTTTAGTGAGAAAAAAGAGTAGTGTGTGAGAACCTTGATTGGTTGAGCATGTTGCTCGATGTGATTCAAGTTAGAAAGGTTGTTATGTGAGTGAAAACTAGTGGAGGAAAAAGCTTAGTGCTTGGTGTAGGTGTTTACTCCATTAACCTAGTGTGAAGGAGAAGTTTATAGTGGAACTTTCTAGATTTGCTTTTGAGTTGTGGATGTAGGCACAATCAGGTGTCAAATCATGCTTATAATTCTCTGTCCATGTTATTAATGATGATGTTTTGAGTTTTTATGTGCATAGTTTTTTTATTAGATTGAATGAATCTATTCACCCCTCATCTAGATGTGTCTTGGATCTTACAGTACAAAGGGTGATTTTATTTGGTGTAACATATCATGGGATAGATGGCAACTGGACTATGCAAAAATGAATTTTATCTTTAGATTTTTCCGGTTCTTTGTTAGCTACGAAAGTGATTTAAAAGAAATCAGGGTGATCATCTCAATAAAGCACATTAGGTTTTTTCCTAGTTCTTCGTTAGCTACGAAAGTGATTTAAAAGAAATTAGGGTGATCATCTCAGGCTTTAATAGTGATTGAATCATATGATCTAAAAGAACATGATTTTTTTGTATCTCATCTAAGATCGAGAATCAGGTGATTAGTATAATATTTTCTATCTAAGAGGATTCCTTCGAGCTATGTAGTTCTAGTATTTTTATGTTAGCTTTGTTCTTTTATTATCATTACTTCTCGGATTTATCTGGCATGATTTGTTAAGCTAATTACACATTTGATTGATCTAGGCTTTCTGGCCATAAAATTTCAACGGATGTGTTCCTAATTTTTGTCTTCATATTAAGTGACTGTTTCCATTAATGGGTACATAGTTTCTATTAGGAGTTCAGTGCATGGAAATGTACTATTATAATTTGTAGTTTTGTTGGTCTCTAGATGCTCAATCTTGTAACTGAATGAATGATCAGAACAAGGAAGCTTTCTGGAGAATTGCTATATTTAATTTTTTTTAGTATTATTTTACAATATATGTTATGTGATGGCAGAATTGATGGTGAAAGATTAAGTTCTTATACTTCCCACTGGCCACCTGGACGCTGGCAAGATTATGAGCCTCTTTTAAATTTTTGTCGTGATAACAGCATTAAGCTTGTTGCTTGTGGTACTCCGCTTGAGGTAATAGACAAGTATGTTAGTCCTTATCAGCTTATAGTGATGCAAATACGCATGCTCATACTAGTGGCCTTTTAACAGAATATTCCTTGGGGTTTTCATGTTATCTCAGTATAGAATATTCCTTGGGGTTTTCATGTTATATCAGTATAGAATATTCATATGAACATAACGTGGAGATTTCCTTTAGAAAATCAGAGAAGGTTGCTTTCACCTTCTCTAGGGTAACATCTCCTTGAGATTCTAATATTAAATTCATCTTGCAAAAGGTTGTGAAGCATATCAGAGGACTCAGATTAGAAAACAAGGAGGCATTGCATTTAATGGTGACCCTCATTTAAGTATAGCAGCAATAAAGAGGCAAGTGATCGGGACATAAAATTGGAGTTTACGGGGTTGGGTGATTAACCTGTGGATTTTGTGAAGGAAAAAATTATTAGAGTTGCTTTTCATGCTTTCAAGTAATAGCCTACCTGTTTCTAATGCGAGAAAGTTCATTAAAGAAATAGAAAAGCTCATTTCTTCTTATAGATTATCATTTAACTATATCGTGAAGGATCTATGATTTAACTAAACACAGACTTCATTTTTTTGGGTTCTTTTTTCTTGTATTTATCATTACTTAATATTGTGTTTTTGTTATTTGCCTCTTAGCAAACAAAACAAAGGTTTACTTAAATGATAGGTAATGCAATGTCTGGCTTTCACTCTGTCCAATTCAATCTTGGGAAAGGTGTTTGCGTGGCTCCTGTTGTTATGCTTCTTGAGTTTGACAACAAGTTTTTTCTTTTTTGAGCTTCCATATATTTTGGCAAAAAAGCTAAATGCTTTGTCGATTCTCAAAATTGTATATTAAATCGATCCTATTTGCAAAACTACTTTAGTTTCTACCAGAGACTACCATGCGAATCATCTGGACTGTTTCACTGTAAAATGAAATACTATATGTTTTAGGTATTGAGAATAGTTCAAGCTGAAGGGATAAGAGGCTTGTCGAAAGCACAGCACAAGCTCTTTGCACCACCAGTTGGTTCGGGGTTCATTTCTGGCTTCACATCAATCTCTGGAAGGTCAATGATAGATAAGCTTTCTTCCAAACAGCCGGTTTCTTTTGGTCCTAGTTCATACCTATCTGCTCAAGCAAGAGTTGTTGATGATTATACAATGTCCCAGAGTATAATCAAAGCAATAGTTGATGGAGGCTCTTCCGGCTTACTTGTAGTTGTGACTGGAGCAAGCCACGTCATTTATGGATCTAGAGGTACTGGTGTCCCTGCTAGGATTTCAAGAAAACTTCAAATGAAAAACCAAATGGTAATTTTGCTTGATCCTGAGAGACAAGATATCCGCAGAGAAGGAGAAGTACCTATGGCTGATTTCTTGTGGTACTCAGCTGCTAAGCCTTGCAGCAGGAATTGCTTTGATCGTGCTGAAATAGCACGGGTGATGAATGCAGCTGGTCGCGGACGAGAATCTCTTCCACAGGTAGTCATTCATTGTTGTTGCATCACTTGCATAGAATTACATACATGCCCCAAAATTATAGGAAAATTACACTTGGCCACCATAATCTTGTTATTTATGCACCAACTACAAGACTATCTGCTTTAGTTAAACTTTGTTGTCATCTTTGGATGTATCACAAATATGTTACTCAACCCTTTTTATTTGCAAGCACCCTTTTGGTGTTTAGGTTGGACGCATTCAACATCGTTCATCGTTGGAAAATGGTTGAAGCAATTCAACTGATAGGTTTTTTTTGGTTGAAAAGGGTTCGAATGGTATACATTGTGAAGTGTGAAGAAGCAGCAAAACACTGTTCCCCAAGTTATGGAATTTTACCATGTACATGATATATTTTTAATTTCTTTTTGTATTCTGTACATGGTTAGATTAGATTTCAACTAAAATTTTCTTTGTATATAGAATTCCCTTATTTTCACTTTGCAGACTTCAGTTAGTTTGGGATGAGACTTTGTTGTTGTTGTTGTAATTTTTAGTTACCAACGTTGGACCTGCAAAATTGTGTAATCCGTTAGTTCTTGATGAAGTTCAGATTCCACCTCATTTTAATATTTTTGTTTATTTTATATGTATAAAATATCCAGTGGCTGCTCTTTTGGTGGACTAGAGGCATCCAGCAGCCTTAATATGATTTCTGTCTTGTGTGCATTATTCTGACGGTGTACTGTATTTTGACTAGCCCGTTTTATATTCCAAATCACATAGCTATTGTTTCATTATCTGCTGTTGTTTTTCTATTGCATTTACTTTTGCATAATTCATGCTTTTTCTCCTATGTAGGATCTCCAAAAAGGACTCGATCTTGGTGTTGTATCTCCTGAAATACTGCAGAACTTCTTTGATCTTGAACAGTATCCTGTCATTGCTGAACTTATCCACCGATTTAAGGTATGCATTAAACACCTTCTTTCTTCCTATCAGTAAAAGCAAAATGTTTCAGCATACCGAGTATCAGTTTATTTTTGAATTATCAAGTTTCAAGTAGTTGTTAGTGTTGTGTATGTAAAAAGTAAGCAGTAGAAACTTAGCCGAGGGGATTTGATGCCAAGGTTGCATTTAATTTGCCTATATACAGGGTTTTCGAGAAAGATTATTAGCAGATCCTAAGTTTCTTCACCGATTGGCAATTGAAGAAACCATATCAATAACAACTACTCTCTTAGCACAATATGAAAGGCGTAAAGGTCATTTTTCTGAAGAAATTGACTATGTCCTCACTGATACCATCAGAGGTTCTGTGGTTGATTTTTTCACCGTGTGGCTTCCTGCTCCCACATTGTCTTTCCTTGTGCAAGGTGAAGATGGTTCTCCCATGGATAACTTGGAATTGTTGAAAGGATTTATAGGATCCTTACCAGACAATGCCTTCCAAAAAAATATTGTTGGCAAGGACTGGACTGCTAATCAGAGATTGGCATCGATGTTTTTTGGTGGAATGAAGCTTGCAGGAGTTGGTTTTATTTCTAGCGTGGGGGCTGGAGCTGCTTCAGATTTCTTGTATGCTATACGTAGGTATATAAAAGGTTCTTTTTCCATAGATGAAAAAAGGAAGCGATCTCCTATTTTGAAATCAGCAGTAGCTTATGGTTGTTTTCTTGGGACATCAGCAAATTTGCGGTATCAGGTACTATAAATTACTAGTCATAGGAAGAATTTGGTTATATCAACTTTGCATTTCTCATTTCATATGTAACTTTAAATGTTTACAAGGAACTCCTATGATAAATCTTATCAGTGGTATCTACTTGAATAGGCGGTCTCTACTATTGATAAGCCTCATTGAAGTAATGGACTCTTTTGACTTTCCCCTTTGTATGACCTTGCGTGTAAAGGAATGGGAAGGAGGAAAGATTCCATAGTTAAAGGGAGTGTGGTGAAAGGCGGGAAGTTTCTTGTAGGTAGGGTGGGACAAATAAAGGAAATAAGGTCGATCAAACTAGCAATAAGAAAATAGTATTGAGTGGGTAGTCAATATGTAGCAAAACAAGGTGTTATGACTTTCACCACTTTTAATTGCTCTTTCTGATCACATTATCAAATTTAACAAAATGATCTATCAGACTTGAGGAAGACTTCAGCTAGGCCTATATGGGATAGATTTAGGTAAGTCTTGTGTTAGATTTGAGCTAACATGACATGGGTTAGAGGGTTAGATTTGGGTTAGACTTGATTAGCCCAACCCAAATTTTGTCAAGCCAACTCAACCATTGTCCAAAAAGTTTACTGAGGAAGCCTACACAGAACCAGGAAGCATGGACAAGTTACGTAGACATGGGGATATAACATTACACGACATGTCGACATGAGAACTTTTCAAATTACAGACAATAGACATGGCAAAATATGACAAATAATATAATAATTAATAGCTTTTTCTCAATATTATAAAAGTACTTTGGAAGCACAAATGCTACATGGGGACATGAAATGACACGCTGGGATGTATAGTGGTGCCCATACTTCTTTGCATAGGACTCACTGCCCCCTTCCCCAAGGATCTCACACTCTTTCTTGAGATTTTCCCCTTTTTCTTGAGAATTTTCACTTCTTGAAACTCTCCTCTTCTTGCAACTTTTTTCTTTCTTGGGACTTTCAACAAACTATCCTGTCACTTGAATTTTGATGTTTTCATTCTCTTTCTTGTACTCAATGTGTACATAAAAAAAAAGAATGCTAATTTGGAGAATCAACAAGACCCTGCTAAAATTCTTAGTTTAGAGAAGTCATGTTACATCTCTCTCCCGCTTTTGTAAATCCTGCACCTTTGGACACGCTACTCTAAGGAAGAGCCTCTCTTGCCTCAATCCCAACTCCTTCCTTAGCTTCCTCCAAACCGGTTTAGCTTGAGGGAAGAAGAGGAGAGATTGTATCTGAAGTTGGGAAAAAACAAATGGATTTTCAAATAGGATATACGAAAATTCAATTGAGCGAAATTAGGGATTGGGGAAAGAAAAGAGAAGGAACCCCATTCCAAGTCCCCAGTTTAGTTAAGCTTACTTTGAGAGGATTGATTTTTAAAGAGCTTGAATAGTTTTGGATCACCATCTATCAGTCATAAGCTATGGTTGTACTATTATACCTTAATTTTTTTGAATATACTTAATTACTCTTTGAAGCCTAATATAGATTTTGGCCTTTGTTCAACATTTGTATTTAAAAGATGGATATTGTTCGCCATAGGTTTATTTTATAAAGTATTTATTAACCAGGACTTTGATAATATTCCTTTCATTTTTTATTCCCTCTTTTTTAAAATATCAGATCTCAGGACAAAAATCTCAATACATAGACTTGATTAATATATTTTCTCATAAAAATAGAGCATATTTTTTATTTTTTCTAGTTGAATTTTTACAACAATTTGGACAAGTGTGTAATTTTCATTTTTCTGCCCCCTAAATATATAATTTTATGGCCTTCAAATGTGGTACAAGGCTCCATAAATATGATGAACTCCTTGGAGTTTATGATAGGCGATGTATGATTATTTAGATTAGATTTTTTGAATTCTACTACATCTACGCGAGTTATTTGTGATATTTATTGCATGCCCCTAAGTTTCAGATTAAAGTTTGAGGTAATTTCTAACTTACCTTGAAATCATGTTAAATTATATATTTAAGCTCCAAACTTATAATTTTACCTTCGTGTCCCACAAATCTTTTAAATACTACCTCTTCTGTTATTATGTGTTACTACGAGAATTAACATAGGTTATTGGAAGGCTTTGAACAAGCTTGGGAAGCCCACGATATCGTTTCCTATTCTACCACTTGACTCCTTATCCCCACAACTTCTCGCGGCCAAGCTTTGTTAGTGTTGTTTGGTACTTGATTCCCTCCAACCACCCCTTAGTGCATTGTTAGCTCGGCCCTTTCTTCCCTCCAACCACCCTTAGTGCATTGTATAGTATCATTTTGTCGCTCGCAGCGAATTTAGTGGCTTCTCGTAGCAAACAGATGTCAGAACCTTTGGTGGTAAGGACTAATAAGCCAGATGATAATTTAATATAGATAATTACTTACCACAATAAATTTGTCATTTTATATATCACACATTCATATTTGATAAATTGCATTTCACACACCGCAAAGTATATGAAAATTACCTTCATGTCACAATTATGATTTGTCTAGTGTAACATCTTTAATAGATTATGGTGTGCATAGTGTAACAAATTGTGTACAGTATAATTTATCAAGTATAAATGCGTAATATGTAAGATAATAGCCTTATTGTGGCAAGTAGGTAATTATCCCTTTAATATATCTTTTATTTTGTTACTTTCAAATAGGTGGTAACTATGGTTGAACTATATTATTTAAAAATTAGGTTGCACCTGCATAAAATCAGACATTGGGGATAATATGTAATTTAAATATTTTGAAGGCAAACTTATGTTGATGAGTCACATGTTGCCTTCCTTAGTTGTTGGTATTGTGGAACATTTTCTTTCTGACAATCTCTGGCTAAATGCAATTTTTTGCGAGTCTTTGCATCTTTGGGTACTGATGATAACTTATTATTGTATAATTTTTTTCTAATGGAAAATGTATGTATTGCAGGTTGTTGCTGGCATTGTGGAGCATAGATTTTCAGACTTTTTGCTATCCTATTATAATAATCCATTGCTTGCAAATATTTTGTCTTTTGTCGTTCGCACAGTCAACTCATATTGGGGAACACAGGTTGAGTTTCTCTTTGGCAATGCCTCTCTTATAATTTAGGGGCATTTGGTTCAATGTTAGTAATGATATGATATGTTATTTGAAGAATTATATTGTTTGGTTTAATGGCGTGTTTAAATAAATTGTGAAAATTATAAAATTATCTCTCTAAAATAATATATAGATATCACTTTAACTTGGTAATGGAAAAAGGTGAGGTATACAGTAATTAGTGATGATTGAGAAAAAAATAATGGTAAATTACACCCGAGTTTTTGAGTCTAAGGCATATTATCATGTCGCTCAATGTTTTTAAATTTTAACATTCGGGTTTCTGAGTATTAATATAATCATCAAGTGGGTCTTTTTTTAAATTTATTACTATTAAAATTACTTTTCTACCCTCCCCTCTCTTTGTCATCCCCCCTCTCTCTCGTTTTTTTCGCTCTCTCTAGCGATGCCGGCGGCTAAGCAAGGACAGGGACGCACGCTGGCAAAGAGGATCGCCGGCCCCCTCCCCTCCCACCCTCCCTCCCTCTCTCGTTTCTCTCGCTTTCTCCCTGTGGCAATTCCGCCGACAGCGAAGCAGGTAGGGCTGTTACCGATCCGATTTCAAGCCAAGCCAATATCGGCTCGAAATCGAATTGATCACATTTCGATCGACTCGAANATATATGTATTATAATATAAAATGTATTTTAATTCGAGCCGATTTCGAGCTGGATCGAGCCGAGCCTACCCCGGCTCAGAATCGACTCGAAATTATTACCGAGCCGAACTTTTGGCTTGTTAGTCGGCTCATTTAGATCGACTCGATTTTGATTCGATCTAAAATCGATTCAATTTTTGATCAATTCTTTCCTTGTACCTTTTTCTCTCTTTAGATCTCTACGTAGAGATCTAGAGAGAGAAAGAGGTAGGAGGGGGTGAGTGGCCACCCGCCCCCTCCGTCAGTGGGTGTCCCTCTCCCCTGCTCTGCTATTGGCGGAATTGCCACAGAGAGAGCGGTAGGAGGGGGAGGGCGTCCCCCGCCCTTGCTCCGTTGCCAGCAACCCCTTTCGCCGCCGACTGAATCGCCAGAGAAAGAAAACGAGAGAAATAAGAGACGGGGGATGAGAGAGAGTTGTGTGTGAGAGAGAAAAAAAGAGAGCGCAGGGAGGGAGAGAGGGAGGGGAGAGGGACCTCTACTGGCGGGTGTCCCCGCCCTCGCTCTATCGTATGTGACCCCCTTCATTGTCAGCTGCTTTGCGATAAAGAAAATCGAGGGAGATGAGAGAGAGACAGGGACGGATAAGAGAGCGGGGGACTCATTTGATGATTATATTAAAACTCAAGAACTCAGATGTTAAAATTTTGAAAATATTGGCTTGTGTGATGATATACCTTAAATTCAGAAACCAAAGTATAATTTACTTTAAAAATAATTTAATAGCATCATCTTCCAATATAATATCATCACATCAAACAAATAATAATTTATAGATAACATAGACATATAAATAACATTCAGAGTTAAATAATACTAACATTTAGATTGCATTGAACTAAATGCCTTATTGGCATTTGGTTCAATGTTTTTGTGATATTATGTCATGTAATTTGGAGATATTGATTTTTTCTTTGATGGCATGTTTAGATAATATTATGAGAAATTACAAAATTATCACTATAAAATGATATCTAAGTGTTACTCAAAATTGGATGATATTTAGATATCACCATAATTATAATGGAGGGAAGTGAAATTGGATTGATTTTCTATTCTCTTCTTCCAAACAAACAATTTAGAGATAGCATCTTCATCTAGATAATATTTGATAACACAAGTATCTAGATAATATTAAACCAAATGTCCATTAATGTATATTTACTTTCTTATTTTCAGTATTATCTTAAAAGTAAGTGCATGCTGGCTAAAACAATTAAATCAAAAACATTTTGTGAGCATTTGAGTTTCTGTGTTTGATGATTAATTTTTGTTGTAGCAGCAAATCACACCTTATCATTTATGGTTCATTTTTTTACACTTCAAAGTGAGAGATTTACATACATGTGACAATCATTTTTCATCTTTTCATGTTATACATCCAAATCGCACAATTGGCATTATACATGTTTTCTTCAAGATGGAAGTGCTCTCTGCACATTTTTTTAAAAGGTTTCTTACTCCAATGTTGCGGTCTTTGCAATTTTGTGTGATGTTTATTAGTCTTTTAGATGGATATACGGCTAGTGGATGTTGTTGTTTAGAATGTTATATCTGTGCAGTTTGAGTTTGTACAATATAAATATCATGTTTGTTTGTTTCATATGTAGATACAAAAGTTTATTATAACAAGTAAGTTGATCATCCTTTAACTTGAGTGGAAATCAGCATTACCACTGCTGTTCTCTCTCTCCTTCTCATTCTCATAACTTCAATATGCAGCAATGGGTTGATCTTGCACGATTCACAGGATTGCAACCACAGAAGAACTACGTGAATTATGATGAGATACCCAAGTCTAGTGATTGCCCTTGCTGGAATGCAACAGCTCTACTAACTTAAAAACTGTAGAAGAAAGCAGTATTCAGTCTGGTGACAGCTCTGCATGATCTTACTGGAGATTTACATTTTTATTTCGATTATCTTGATGTAATTCTTTGCCTTCCACGATGTTGAAATTGAAATAATGCACTCAAATCCTATTACGTTGTCAAATTTATGCAAAATTTTGACAGATGAATCATACATGATCTTTGTATGTGTTCATATAAAGGTCACACTTGTTCTGAGGGAGCAAACTAGTCTTCTTTTGTTCTTCTGTATTTGTAGGGAAAGGGATGAATGAGGCACCTTTGAATATATGTTTTGTCAGCTTAAATTTTTTTTTAGGGAAGCTGTAATTTATAATTAACTTCCTGATTTACAGTAAACTTCAATGGTTTTCATTAGAATAAGTGTAATTTCATCTTGTTATTGAAATGGTCTTAGATTATTGCAATCACTTTTGGATTTAGAGAATAGGAACGTTAAACTCGGCATAAGAGCAATTCGAAGAGGTTTCATCGAGTTTAGGATTCAATTACGAAGCTGATCTGGCTTCACACATCTTAAACGACTTGAAGCCGCTTTAATCCTCTTGAAGAAAAAAAGATCACATGCATTTCTAATGTGATGTGTTCAGACAAATAAAGAGTGTGAGAAAGAAGATATAAGTTTGGTCATCTAATATGATCAAGCAGGCATGAAATGGCATATAGATCCTTAACTTTTTTTTGGCTTCTGTTTAGATCCTTAACTTTTGATTACTTTTCATTTTTCAATATTTGTTATGTTAGTTATAAGTAGAGATGGTTCATAATGAACAAGCAAGGTGGCAGCTTGAACCCAAAAAAAAAAAAAAAGAGAATAAGAAGTGGTCTTTTTAATTTGGGTAAGTTGTATATGAGCCTGTGAGGTAGAAGAACGTTTTAAATTAGTTTTAATATTTTATTAAAAATTTAATTTGAGTTTTTGAGATTATAAAATATTGTCACGTGATTTTAATTTAGATATAATTGTTAATTTTTTATTATTATGTCATAAGATTATTTTTAATTTTAATTTTTGATTTTTTAAAATATATTTTTGAATTATTGAAATTAAATTGTAGATTCTTATTAAAATTTTAAAGAAAAGTGTAAACAGAGAGGCATAATGGACATTTAAAATATGTAAATAGTTCAAAATTACTTGAAAATAATGAGATTTTGCGTTTTCTATTATGGAAAGTGAGATTTTAGAAGTGAGATTTAATTTGTAGCATTTTTATAATCTTATCGATGAAAATTGAGATTTTTAAAAGTTAAGATTAATTTATAACTCTCTCTCGACTTAATTCCTGGTGCAATTTATCCTTTTAATTATCGTTAAATATTTTTACTATGTGAAGGAATAAGTGATGATAAGTTTTAAAAGAATAAGCAATGATAAGTTTAAAAAGGGATAATTGCATATAAATTTCATAAACCATTTTTTTAATCAAATCTGTTATTAATATAGATATATGATTTGAAAATTAAAGCTTCAGATTAAGTATTAAATGATCTTTAAATCTTAGACTCTAACATAAAAAAAAAAAACAAGTAGGAGAGTTAAGAGTTTATGTTATTTAATAAAATTAGTTTAAATTTAGTTTAAAAAATTTAGTTAATATAAAATGATTAGAAGATTAAGCAGTTGCTCAATATATTTAAGAAATATTTTGTTCGATATTATCTCGGTATTATGTTATATTTTGATAAATATTATGACATCTAAATATTATTTTTTGAATAAAAATTTTATATTTTATAAAATTATTTAAAAATATCATCAAATCAAATAAATATATTTTTAAAATAATATATCATAATAATAAAATAATATTAAATTAAACAACTTTAATATATATATATATATAATATTAATTTGTCAACTTACTAATGCAAGAACCTCTCTCTATAGAAGTCTGCATGTTTAGGGGGAAAAAAACATGAACGAGCAGAGTCACGATTAGCATATCCAATATTCGATTCACTTTAAAATAAAAAAATATATATTAATAAAAAATATTCTTTGCGTTCATTTTTGAAAAGATTATTCCGTCGGTGTTAATATGGATAAAAGATCAAAAATCGATCAAAAATCGAATCAATTTTAGATCAAATCGATTTAAATGAGTCGACTAAAGAGCTAAAAGTTCAGCTCAGTAATAATTTCGAGCCGGGATAGACTTGGCTCGATCCAGCTCGAAATCGACTGGAATAAAAATATATTTTATGTTATAATACGTATATATAATATATGTATATAATATATATTAAATATAATATATATATGTTATATAACATATATATTATAAACTAAGCCGATCTCGAGTCGGATCGAGTCGAGCTTATCTAGTTTGAGATCGGCTAAAAAAAAATTGAGATTTGATTTATTATAGAGCCAGCTCGAAAATGAATAGAAATTAGCTCGAAGTCAATTAAAATTGACTCGAGCCGGCTCAAAATCTAATCCAATCAGTTCGAGTCGATCAAAATGTAATTGCCGGTATTGGCTGGCTAGAAATCAGATCAATAACAGCCTAGTCGAAAGACACGTGTGACGTAATTGGCTGCGGAGGTGCAGAGGTGGCGCGAAGCTCGCACGTGTCGAGGCCGCACTCTTATAAATTCGGCTCTCGGGACCTCTTCTGTTCCCTTCTACCCCCGCCTTTAAATCCGGCCTCATTCCCACCTGACGCCTTTGCTCGTCCTTGTGCAACAACGAAGAAGGGAGAAGAATCGGGAACGCAGACGAGAAGATGGCACAGGCGGCGCCACCGGAAGCCCTGCAAGAAGCTAGGCAGTTCAAGCTGGTGAGCGGCCATTACATCCCTGCCGTTGGCTTCGGCACATGGAGATCTGGATCTCATGCCTCAGACTCCGTATTTAAAGCCATCACCCAGGTAAAACGTTGAGATTACTGATATCAAGTCGCATTTCAGCTATCTGCTTCAGTTTGATTAAGTGTTGTGGCAGGAACCAATTGCTACTCTTCCTGTAGATTCAGAAAGCTTTTGAGTTAAGTTAATGATGTTTGAATAAGGCATCTTAATCTGCATTACCTGCTGAGTTCGCTAATCTGCCTCCAATCTGAGTTCCTTTTTTGATATGTTGATCATTTGATTTGCTTATACCTTAACTTACAGGCTATTTGAGAATCGGTTTATGAGACATAATCGAAACTGCTTGTCTACCAATTAGACAATATAAAATACTGAGCAAATCAAACGATCGTGAGTTCTTTTTTTTTTTTTTTTATAATAACAATCATGAGACTTGAATGCTGTTTAGATATGATATTAAGTAATTTAGATCAGACTAATGTTGTGGTAAACAATCTCCAACACAAAAAAAGGAATTATGTACTCTCATAAAATCTGTCTTTTAAAATCTTATGCTAGATAATATCAGTAAATTGAGGTAATTATGACTTGAACAATAGAGGTTTAATGTTGTCATGACTAGGTCCTAGATGTCGAGGTATTTTTCACTTTGGTCTATCAAACACTGAACCTTACGATTTTTCCCTTCAAAGCTGCATCGATATTTTAAGGTCACAATCTTATATATAAAGACCTAAACCTTTCCTCCATTTTTTCATATGTCATCCCTGAACCCCTCCTCCTAAGCCAACTGAGAGCTGATTGTTGGTTTGACTGACTCCATCCCTAAGGATCATCACTACTACAAGCACTCCTTGCCCTTTTTGGGCTTCACAAGCCTATTGGATTCGGCCTGATTATCGAACTACATTGTACTGTGGAAGGTTGGATCTAGTACCATTTTATCATGACCCGGTCTTAGTTATCGAGGTATTGTTCGCTTTCCATCCCATATCAAGTTGTAGTTTTTTACCCCAAAAGGTGTTCCAATATCTACTATCCGGCTTCTTCTATGTCAAGCATCATAGGGCAACAGCTTCTATCTTAAACGTTGAGATGCTGTCCACTTTTTCCCATTCTATTGGACCGCCACTATTGTGTCTCCTAAAAGTACACACACAAGGCGTAAGCGCGGGCACGGGCATGGGCATGCACATGCGCACGCACGCACACAGACACTTACGTGCGCATGTCACTTCAGTGAATACTACTTTCCCTTTTTAGTCCTAAGTGTCGCATGACTACCAATTTTCATTTGGCTCATCTTTGAACCACATCGTATTGCAAGAGGAGGTCGGTTTTGATATCATTATGTTATGATCAAGTCCCAAAGGATGAGATGAATAATACTGCACATCCCCAATAAATGACCCTAAATTTTGAATCCAATTAGGATTTCTATGTGGCAATAGTGCCATGTAGGCAAAAAAGTTCTTTTTGTCTATGTGGCATCATTGCCACATAGGTGTCACATTAGAATTTTAGTTGGATTCAAAATTTGAGGTCAATTGTGGGAGATACAAAACTTTTTCTCATGACGAGGTATTGTTTTATTTGGCATGCGGCTCTTCGATATCTTAAGATCAATAGATAAACCAGGAACTCAATTCCATTTTTGGATACGGAACTATTCATAGAAGCCTCATCAGGTTGAAATCATCTCCCACCCCTCTTCATCCACTGGCTTAGATTCTGCCTAGTCCGTAATTAAACTATATCATATTGTGAGAGATTAGTTCTGCTACCATTGTTTCATGGCTTAATCTTAGATGTGGTGGTGGTGTACTTTTTGGCCTTTCCCATATCGAGCCTTACAATTATATTAAATTTTTTTATTTTTCAATATAAATTCATTCATTTTTATATCTCTCCACCTAGAAGTACGTCAAGAACTACTACTTGTTCGAGTGACTAACCTTAAGGAACATCTCTAGCGATCACTCTCTACCTTCTTCAGTCCTTTAAGTTGCAGATCATGAGCTTCCACCTAGTTCATCCTCAATTTATATCATACTGCAAAAACTAGCTCTAATACTATTCTATCGTAACTTGACCATAGATGTCGAGGTATTATCTGTTTTTTCTGTCTCATACTAAGCATCACAATGGGAGGTTCAACATCATAAAGTTATGGTTTTCCATATATAAACTAAAAATAGTCTTCCACTTTTTAATGTGGGGTAATTGATTCCTTCCTCTCCATGTATAAGCTTGTTAGGAACACTCCTTGTTCAAGTAATTGTTTACTTAAGGAACATCATCCCGATGATCACTCTTATTATTTGATTCCAGCTGTCGCAGGGCCATCGACTTCTATTTGATTCATTCTCGAGCCACATCATATGGTGGGAAGTCAACTTTGATTCCATCATGTCATGATTTGGCATAGATATTGAGCTATCCGTTTGGGTAGCTCATGTTGAGCCTCATGAACTTATCTTCCAAAAAGCATCTTGATATCTTAAGATCATGATCTTATTTATATAGACTATGAACTCCCCTTAACTTTTGCATGTGGGCCCATTTGTCGCAATACACCTCCACGTAGAAGTTTATTAGGACTTAGTTTCTTATTCGAGTGACCTCAACTTCATTCTCAAGAAACATCACTCAAGTGATCTCTCCCCAGCTTCTTTGGTTTTGGGCAACACAGACCCACCAACTTTGCCTTGTTTATCCTTGAACTATATTATTTTGTGGGAACCTAGCTTTGATACCATTATGTCATGACTTGACCATAGTTGTCGACGTATTGTTTATTTTGGTCCATCCTATGCCAAGTATCACATTTTTGGCACCTCGAAGTCTTTAAAGTCGTGATTTTATATGTATAGATATAGATATAGATTAGAAACTCTCCTCCACTTTTCAATGTGAGATAATTCACATATTGTACTTCTCCACATAGACGCTTACTAGAAGCCTCTTCGAGTGACTCTCCATTCTTAAGAAACATCACTCCGACATTCACTCTCACCCTCTTTGGTCTCTGGCTTTACATACGTAATTTTGCTCAGACTTGTAGGTTATTTCAAAAGAATGATAGTTTTGAGATTTGCATCTGTTCATATTTTTTTAAAAAATAATGATTTTGTTCATGGCAACACTTTTCTCTGGTTTTTCAATTAAATTCCTTGGCCGTCAAATGCAGGCCGGATATCGCCATCTTGACACTGCAGCAGAATATGAAGTCCAAGAAGACGTAAAAGCTGTCGTAATGCTAAAAGTACTCTGAAAATTATATGCTTTTGCATCAAAATGTTGATAGCTTGTAGAAACTTTTAGGTGGGTCGTGGCCTCCAGGCTGCTATACAAGCAGGGATAGACAGAAAAGATCTTTTCATCACTTCCAAGTTATGGTACCGTCAAAAAATAGAATTTTTTATTATCAAATTATGCTATTTCTTTCATGCCAATTGCTAAATGCATGTTGATTCCTTCTTATGAATTTGATTTAAATGTTTTATAAGAAGATTATTTCTACATTTAGGAATATTCACAAATTCCTTTTAAGCATTGAGGAAATAAAAACTTGCACATGTGAAATTTAGGAATCTCTCTTAAATATGAGATGTTGTCGTTATGTAAAAAGAGGTAGTAGAGAACAAAGATGTCTTGGAATATAGTGAGTAATTCACTCTGTCACCGAGACTGTTGCTTTGAATGGAGGTGAATGGAGAAGGGGAATCCATGGAGGTGACCCCAACTGGTTTGGTTTTAAGGGTATGCTTTTGTTGTGGTGGTGGTTGTTTATGTTAGCCCCACTAGTTTTCTTGTTTGCACAATTCTGTGCCATGCCCTTAAGTTTTTAGACATAAACGCTCTAGTTTCCAGCTAAAAATCCATAGCACCATTAGTCTGGCAAAACTCTAAAGCATATGCTTCTCTCGCATAATTTGTGGCAGTCTAAGTATCTTGAAATCTTTGGGGTTATTTTGTGTAAGAAGGAACTTGGCAGAAGTTAGACACAACATTATAATTGTCACACACAATTATAACAAATTGTAGACATCGAAAGCCCAATTGAATCAAATTGTAGTTGTATCTATATGCATTAGCCTCTTGATCCTTGAGAATGCAGGTGTAAATTACACTGTTATTTTACTTGCTATGTATGATTTTAGTACCAGTTCAATGTCACTGTCCTACATAGAGGTAAACTAATTTAGTGTTCAGCGACCATTATATCATGAGTTGAGTTCCCATATATGTTCAGGTGCACTGAGCTTGCTCCTGAAAAAGTTCAAAATGCCTTGAAGAACACACTTAGAGAGCTCCAGCTGGATTATCTTGACCTTTACCTTGTACTCAATTTATTTGAACTTTCTGCCTTCAGTTTCCAGATGTTGCTTATTAGATAGACGTGGAAAAGAAACTGAATATAATTTTGGGGGTGAGATTCATTGGCCTTTTAGACTCAAAGAAGGTGCCCAGAGGCCACCCAGGCCTGGTGATGTGCTGCATTTTGACATGGAAGGCGTGTGGAAAGAAATGGAGAAGCTGGTAAGAGATGGGCTCGTTAGGGATATTGGTGTTTGCAATTTTACTGTCAAGAAGATGCAAAAGCTACTTGGGTTTGCACAGATAATACCTTCAGTTTGTCAGGTGAAGTATATGCTCATTATTATTGCAGGTGATATTCTTGGCACTGATCACATCTATTCTTTGTTTTAGATGGAGATGCATCCAGGTTGGAGGAATGACAAGATGTTGGATTTCTGCAAGAAGAATGGAGTCCATATAACTGTAAGAAATTCATCATTTTATTGGCATTTAATACCTACTAAATTTTAGCATTTCGTTCATAAGGTACTGGACTTACAGCTAGTTCCCAGTATGTTAGATGTTATCACATGACACAAGTACAGTCATATACTCAATTCAATGTAATTGTTTGATCCTTAAGAATTTTTCTATAATTTCATGTCAGCACTTCTTTTACGCTCAGCCATTTATAACTCAGATTAGATATTTGTTGACAGAACCAGTTTACATATTTTAAACTGTAAACTGATCTTTCAATTGAGCTTAAACTTATGGACTAATAGGTGTCTAACCGTTGGTGTTTCGCGATCAAATCCGAATCCAATCAACCTGTTCAGTGCTCTATTTTATATTGTAAGATGAGGTGCTTGGGAGATCAACACAACATGGACTCGCAAGTCAAAGTCATCCGATCAGTGTTCTATGCAGCCGACCATCCATTTGCTGATAGATGGCACTGATAGGGAAAATCGCTTGTCAATCCAATGTCCGATCAGACCATTCGATGGTCGATTAGACTGTCTGATCGACGTAAAAAACTTATATATTTTGGATGATTTGTCCGTTATGAAGTTTTTTGTATAAATATATTCTTGTTTGTCAAAAATTTGATATTTCTTGAAATGTGATCCTTGTACGTTCTGAATGTGATTTTTCGGTTGATTCTTGATATGAGAGATTATTTTAAGGTTTGAGAGGATAAGAGTGCTATCTTTTGTAGTCTCTTTCTAAAGGTTCTTAAAGAATAGTATAATTTCTCCTACTACTGCATCGGCTTTCCCCCTTATGTTGGTTTCTTTATGTAAGTTGGGGTACTTTTTTCATCATTTCTTTATTGCTTGCCTCACATTTTCTTGTTCATGCGTGATTTTCTATCTCGATCTACACTTCCGTCGCAAGCTAGAATTTTAAAGTGTTTGATTTCTGGAAATCTATCAACTATAGCATTACCAAATGTTAAATTTGGTAATAAATGTATGATGTTTGAAGTGTTATTCCTTATCTTTAGCTTAAAATCTATTAAACCAGCAAATCACTAGCCATTTATATATGCAGTCCATTAGAACATTGTCCCCCACTTTGTTTCCCTCTCCACAAATTCTAACTTTGAACATCTCTGTATCGCAGGCCTACTCACCTCTCGGGTCTGGGAGTGATTGGGATCTCATTCATCATCCTCTAGTGAATAGGATAGCCAACAAGCTCAACAAGAGCCCAGGCCAGATACTAGTCAAATGGGCGATTCAAAGAGGCACAAGTGCAATTCCCAAGTCCACGAATGCCGAAAGAATTCAGGAAAATGCTCAAGTGTTTGGCTGGCAAATCCCAGAAGAAGATTTCCTAGTTCTCAGCAGTATCAATGAGCAGGTGAGTTGAGTCACAATGACTTTAGTTAAATGTTATATTATTTGGTTTGATAATATTTTCTAATAATATTATAAAAAATTATAAAATTATATTTAAATATTACTTAATATTAGATAACATTTAGATGTGACCATAATTTGATAATAGAATAGGGCTTAGCGTAGAGTAGTTAATGAAATTTAGGATATTAAAAATTAGTTGAAAGTATTGCTATCTTCCAAATAAATAATAATTTAGATAATTTAAGCATCTAAATAATATTGACATTTAGATTGCATTGAATCAAACGCACCCTAATTTTGATAATACTAGTTGATGTGTTGAGAGTTTGTTATGAACAAGCCGTAAAGGAGTTTACACAAACCCTGTTGCTATTAAACAGGGATTAATAGGATGTTGTAGTTTTAGTTGACCAATTTGATCTCCAAACCAGTTTCATTAAGTTGATCCTTAGGTCCATGTAACTCATGCATATAAGTAAATATAAAACAAGTGGGTTGGCTATACTTAGGTCCCTAAGCCTAAGAGGGTTTTTCACATTGATCTTGATTTTTTTTAGCCTTCTTTGTGAGTTCTCTTATTTTGATCATGATTTTCATGCTAGCTCTTCTAGCAAACTCAGTTGATTCAAAGGAAAATACCCATCTTTCCTTTACACCTTTTCTAGGGGAGGGACAGTTTGAAATTGTTTACATTTTGAGCAGAAAGCTTTTAGAAGGATTATAATATAATAATTTTAAAAAATAAAATCCTGAAGGATAGAAGAAACTATTTGAATTTTTTATGTAAATCATTTTGGAAAAATCTTTCAAAGACATGAAATCAACATTGACCGTAATTGAAATGACTCCACAAACATGGACCAAATTATTTTTGCCCAAACATAAAATAAATGTAAAAAAAAAATTTATGTGAAAGATTATCTTAAGAAAATGGTCTACCAACATAAACTAAAATTTTCATATCATAATTGGTTGAATAATTTATTGGTTTCATATGTTAGTGTAATTTGATTGTTAAAAATTATTTAGGAACTTTTGTTTGTTTGGTTCGGTGTCATTGAATTATAGATTAATGTGTATAAAAATAATTTGCTTTTAAAATTGTGGCCACTTGCTTGTTTGGCTACCTCCCTTTTTTTTGACTTTCCTTCCTTCTGTCATCATTATTATTCAAGGGGGAGGTGATGGATGTCACCTTAAAGTTGTGTGAGTGATAATTCTGTTATATTTTATATTTATCTAAACTTGCCATGAAACTAACCAATATCAAACCAAACACTTCCTAAGTCATCTTTATTAAAATTAATTGAATCGAGTTGGTATTTTAAGTCAATTTATATCATTCTGATTTCAAAACTATCTGGTGCAGAAGAGAGTGCTGGGGGGAGAGGAGCTCTTTGTGAACAAGACCCACGGGTCTTTCAAGAGCACAGTTGAACTGTGGGATGATGAAGACTAGATTTTTCTCCCAAGTTGAGACCGCAAATGAAAGAAACTGATTCAAAGCTAATTTTTTGGTGAGCTTTGAGTGGTTGATCAGAGAACTCTGGGCCTACATTGTAATTAATTTGAATTTAGTTGATGTGGGAGTCAAATCAGTACTAAAACTGATTCGAAACGAGACAAATAATTTAGTTTCTTTTGAAAACCAAACTCACAGTTAAAACCATTCTCGACAGTTCCGTTGAAGTGTTGATTCATATCTTCAAATGATTCTTTTTTTTTTTTTTGTTTACTGTACAAACGATTCAGGGTTATTCCATAGAACAAGATATTGAAATCAGTGGTTGTTTCTGTTGAAAAAACTCTCTAAAAGGAACAGTTTGTAGGCTTGTGGATCTTATCTGTATGCCAAATAATTGCTGTTGTGGCCCAAATGAAGCGATTTCAAAATCTTTACATCCATGTGTGTTTTTTTACTTTCATGTGCATTCTAAAATGCTATTAATTAGATCAGACTGCTCATTCTAGTTGACTGTTCGATGCCAAAATGAATTGTTTATTAAACTAGACTATCAATTCGATAATTAATCCGACTGTTTCGCTTTTTATGACCAACTATTGGTTTCTAGATTGGTGGGTATTTTATGACATCATTTGAATGCATTGACATCTCTAGGTTTTTTTGAGGTTTTATAGTCCAAGTGCTTCATTGTTTAGAGAACCCAAAAATGTTTGTGGGTTTGGTCATCTTAGGCATTTTTAGTCTTCAGAGATACTGCCCAACTGTACCAATACTCTTGGGATGAGAACTTAGAGAATTGGACCAATTAAACATATCACCGTTTTGTTTAGTTCGAGGGTTGAATTTTTAGATACGAGAAAAAAATATATTTATCTTATAGATTTAATGGGTAAAAAATTTAGTTTAATTTTCAGAAGCGTGTAAAATGTGAAATAAAGTTAATTCAAAATGATGTTGAAATAGATAATGACGTTATTAGTTAGATTCAAGTAGGATGGGTAAAATAGAGAAATATTTCTGATGTGTTGTGTGATAGAAAAATCACATCCAGACTTAAGGGTAAATTTTATAATCTGTAGTAAAATTAGCGATGTATAATCTGTAGTAAAACCAGCGATGATATATGGTGCTGAATGCTGGCCTACAAAGAGAAAATATACAAATAAAATAAATATTGCAGAAATGAGTATGCTAAGATGATGAAATGAGTATATCAGAAAGAAAATGGTGTTGTACCAATTGAGAATAAACTTAGAAAAAGTCGGCTTAGATAGTTTGGACATATAGATAGTAGGCCGATTGAAGCTCTAGTCGAAAAAATTAAGTTATTGGATCTTGCTCATGTACAAAGAGGAAGAGGGAGACCAAATAAGATATGACAATAAACTATAAGCAGTGATCTTAACTATTTAGATTTAGATAAAAATTTGATAATTGATAGAATGCAATGAAAATAAAGAATTCATCTAGCCGACCTCACTTAGTGGGATTAAAGCTTAGTTGTTATTGTTGCATAAAATAAAATTTGTATTGGATTAAAAAAAAAAACTCAAATCAAAAAATGATAATCTAGAGAAAAATGGATCAATCAAATTTCTTGGTCCCGTTTGTTTACCCTTTTAAAATTAAACTGGTTTAATTTTAACCAGACATATCACATCATATATAAAATTTAATATTAAAAATTAACTTTACTTCACATCTTACACATATTATTAAAATAATCACTAACTTATATCATATCCCTCACATATCCCAACATAATAACTAACTTTATATCACATCCCTCACAAACCCCAACATAATAACTAACTTTACTTCATATCATTCACAATTTTCAATAAAAAAATATCTCTATTCAAGTTTAATTTTAACCTTGTTAAATTTTACCTTACAAACAAACAGACCTATAGGTTAAATATCCCACTTGATGAAAATTATTTTTTTTAAAAAATTATTTTTCTAATTAGTAGACTAATTTACATAATTAAAAAATTATATCAATACTTCAGAGAAATATAATTTCTAATCAGATCTAGTAATTAGAGATAATATTATTTATTAATTATCTTTATTAATTTTAAAAAAATTATTTACATATTATCTAAAATTAGTGAATCAATTTAATTAATTTAAAAATTAGATGATTCAGTTACACATAAATTTAAATCAGAGGAACTTAATTGCCAATAACTTATAAGGCTCTAATATTATAATGACAGTTGATTATTACGTATTTAAAAATCAGATAATATTATTTAATTTTAAAAATTAAATGAATAAAAAGTTTCTTACAGTGATATTTTTATAATTCTCTCTAATAAAAAATGACAAGTACAATTTTAAATATAAGTCAATAGATATAAAAAGAAGAAAAATGATCGAATATTATGATTCTGAAAAAAAAAATGCTTCAATAATAAATTCATCTAGCTTTGTTTAAAGCTTAGCTTTTAACAATACTTTTTTTTAACTCAAAAAACTCAAAAATACGTGGAGGTGTACGGTAAATTGACAGAACTAATTTTTAAAATATTTTTTTATTTTATTTACCGGGGCATGAGAAACATGTTTATTTCTTCCAAATTTGTATATATCATAATTAAAATTATTTTTATTACTCGTTTAATTTTTAAAATAAGTAGTTATATTTCATTCTTTACGTTAATTACATTTTTTACCTCCTATTTAAAATGTATCGTTATACAACAACAACAACAACAACCACCAAGCCTTAATTTCACTAGGCGGGGTCGGCTACATGAATCTTTTGTTTCCATTGCGCTCTATCAGTTACCAAATTCTTATTTAAGTTTAAGTAACTAAGATCACTCCTTATAATTTTAACGCGCCGTTGTCGGGTCCCAAGTCCCGGATGAGAAATGCGGAGGGTTGTATTAGATAGTCGACAGCCAGCATAAAACTTATCGAATCAATTATAACATGAATCCTTTAAAATGTATCATTATAATTCATCAAAATTTAGAGACAAACATAATGTTTATATCAAGTATTAGATAATAAAGATAGCTTAGATATTTAAATAGGTTAGAAATTTAGGATTGTAAATAAGTCGAATTTTGATCTGATATGATTCAAAAATAGACCTACCAAAAAATATAATTAATTGAATATATTTTGTTTATCGTTTGCTCTATTAGAAATTTAGCCCAATTCGTTATTTTTTCAGGTCAAATCATGGATCAATCATGATCCAACCTGTTTGTATTTGACTCAACTGAGTTATCATAAATAATTTAATTTTTACCCAAAGTTCATCTACTATGCTTTTTTAAGTATTTTTCACAGAATAAAATAAAATAAAATATCATATATTTATAATATCAGAATCATTCTTTTTCTTATTATCTTTAAATCAGTAAATCATTGCAATTAGTGCATCACACTACTCTTATTAAGGCACCTTATTTTTCTCATAAATGCTAATTACTGCACCATTCATTAATAAACTAAAAGGTTGAGATATATTTTGAAAACAAAAAGAATATATTTTTAATTATTAATATAATATTAATCTCGTAATTAATATATCAATTATTTATTCTAAAATAAATTGAAGTGGCTCTGTTTAGTAATAAGAAAAAAAAAAGATTTGGTTGTAATTTTTAGTGATTTTTGAAAAATGTGTATGATGTGAAATAAAGTAAGTTGGTTATATTAAAAATTGTGTATGATGTGAAATAAAATTGATTGATTTATTGAAAATTGTGTTGGATGTGAAATAAAGTGATTGTTTAATGTTGAAATTTGTGTGAGATGAGATATAAAATAATTTTTTAAGTTTTTTTTAAATAAATTTAAGATTTTAACCATGGGTAATTTTAGTCATGATTTTTAGTTCATTGCAAAACAGGGCCATATATATGAAAATCTGCTTGTACTTATGCAAAGAATCAATCCAATCCGACGAAAGATCTAATTCATTCTGAGTTAGCTTCAGGTTAAGGTCGATTTAGTCTGATGTGTAATTTGACTCTATGCATAACTGATTCGATCCGAACACGCCCCGTTTATAAACTGTTGACGTAGGAATGTGGGGATCCCAAGAAACACCAAAGAAAGAGAGTTCCGGAAGAC
>JAEMOT010002550.1:12340-48182 GCA_019297695.1 Apostasia ramifera | reverse complement strand
TTCGACAAGTTTTACGCTGGCTGTCGACTGCCTAACGCAACCCTCCGCGTTTCTCATCCGGGTCTTGGGACCCGGCAACGACGCGTTTTTTTGATATTACTAAAAATAATATTATGGACAATCCAACTTAAAAAATAAAAATATCCTATAATAATTATTGAATTTTAAAAAAATATTAAATTTAATCTTTCTAACCTGTTATAAATTATTTAAGTGAGATGAGAGATTAAATATATATTAGTAGATTTTGTTCTACTTATATATATTTCTGAGAAGTTTGGAGTGACCTCAATTAAAGATAAACTTAGGGAGAGTCGTTTAAATGATTTGAATATAAATCATAGGTCAATAGAAACTCTAGTAAAGAAAGTTGGATTATTAGATCTTGTTTATGTAAAAAGAGAAAATGGAAGGCCAAAAAAGGCATGATAAGGAACTATAAGGAATGGTCTTACATATTTAAACGAAGATTTGCTATTTGATAGAGCGTAATGAAATAAAGAATTCACATAGTTGACCCCACCAAGTGGGATAAAGGCCTGATTTGTCGTTCTTATTATTTTTGTTTAATTTCAACCTAAATCTGACTCAAATCAGTTAACTTAATGCAAATGAATACAATTAATCATGATATTAGTTGATATGACTTGAATCCTAATATGTTGATCTAATTAAAGTAAATGCATACTCTCCACTTTCTGAGTCTCTGACTCAATAAATAAATAAAATAAAAAAATACTAAAGCCTTTTCTCGTAATATGAGCTTGATGAAGGTTAAAAAAAGTGATCAACGTCCAATAAAAGTAAAAATAAAGTATCAAATGAAGTGAAAAAATGTGGCAACATTACTTTTATTTCCAAGACTGTAAAAAAAGGTTGGCTAAAGTAGATGCAGCTACTTATGGGTACCAAATCTTTTTCTACTACTGAAACACTCGCATGTATGAAGTTCTCTACAATCCCAATTGCTTGAGCCTAGTGTATTGCTCTTCTAATTTTAACATTTGATTTTATGCATGAGTTATATTTTATATATAAGATATATTTTTATTTTTTATCATATAGGCCGGACCTATTATTCTAATATTTTTCTCTAATTAGAAGTATTGTGAAGTATTAAACAGGTATTGGATAAGTATTAGATTTATTAAAAATAAAAAGAAAAATTGAGATACATATCGGTAGAGTATCGGGAAGTATCAGTATCTGATACGGATATTATACAGATGCGGTTAGGCCTCATATAGTATCGGTGTTTCATTGCTGGCCATTGATTGACAAAATTAAATGTTTGGTGTTATGTGTTTGTTTTATCATTTAGTCTAATTCAATACTTTACTTTAATCATTATTTGACTCTTAGGCTCTTATGTACCCACTTTTGGTTGCTTGCAAATCAATAAGTGTATTACGGAAAGCTGCAGCACAGGAAGTTGTTGATAAGATCAGGCAGCACAGCGGAGTACTTGTTGATCAGGTGAAACATATGCACGTTGCCTTCAAAATTTGACCTTTTCCCTGTGCTAAAACTCTGTCTCATTTGTTAGTTCTGCCAAAACTTTCAGGCTCAACTTGTGTCAAAGGAGCTTATAAGGGTTTCCATCTTATGGCATGAGATGTGGCATGAGGCTTTGGAAGAAGCTAGCCGTTTGTATTTTGGTGAACACAACACTGAAGGAATGCTGGCTGTGCTAGATCCACTGCATGCAATGCTTGAGGAAGGGCCTGAGACTCTTATGGAAACTGCTTTCATACAGGTATGATGCTAGATATTTTGAGTTGTTATTAATACTGTTATTTATATCTTTTAGAGCAATAATGGAAAATATTGGAAGCAAAGAAATTTTTTTTTATGAAGGCATGATTGGGTTCCACAATATTGATTTGCTGGCTTTGAGGTGAAAGGTACTCCTTTTGGTCAAAGTAATATTATGAAGTTAGCCTTTCTTTTTGAAACCCCAAGAGAGGCCCATGCAAGGTTTGGTTCCTATACAAAATGAAGTTCAGAATCTACGAGGGGTTCAAAACGTTTCAGAAAAAATGAAAAAAAAGAGCATAATTTGAGAGATTTCTAAATTTCAATCTTTTGTATTGTTGAACCCTTGGGTAGGCAAAACACAACATAGCTAGTTGAAATATCTAAATAGCCTAAAAATCTGGTTTTGGAGAGATATGCAAGTATTTTGTAGCTAGGCATGCAGAAAGAACTAGAGGTAGTTGTGAAGTGATCAAAGTTTTTTAAATTAGTCAAATTTACATTGTGGATGAACATTTTGTCTGTACCAACAACAACATCAATAATAGCAACTAAACCTTTATTCCACTAACTATATGAATCTTTTATTTTCATTGCAATCTATTCTCAAAAAATGTAAAATTATTCTTTACAATTTCTTGCCAGTTATGTTTTTTTCAATCTTCCTCTTTTTCCTTTTTATATGGGTAAAATTCAATAACCCAACACTTCTTGCTAAAGCTTCTATTGGCCTACAATGTATATGTCCAGTCCATTTAATTTGATTATCTCTGAGCTTATCGTCAATTTGCTGGGTGATGTTCTGGATTTTGCTAGCTATATAAGTACTAAATTAAATGTCTAAGTATATGGTATGTAATTCTATTATTGGTAAAATGTGAAATTCAAATGGAAAAGGTGATTGAATTAATTTGGTGATTTATATAGAATGAAAGTTTGGACAAGTATATAACTTGTCACAACCCGAGATCCAAATAAGTGAATCTCGTGCCATGAACTGTCAATGTTCAATCATTTAGCAACGGAAGCATTTAAAATTATTATCATCTTAACGACTAATCAGAGCAGCTAAAACACCTCTGCATAAAAACAATTAAATATATAACCACCAAAAGTATATAATATCATATTCCAAATATTTACAAGATACATCAGACAAACTCACATCTTTGACATACAAAATGATGTTTGTTTGTCATGAGTCCCAAAAATATTTGTATACAAGTTTTATTCTTGGTTTTAAAAGATGTCACGCGACTGACAAATACATCACCTCCTAAAAAGTGGAGAAGCTCTCCTATGGCTTCCAAAAAGAGCAGTAAGACTCCAATCCCAAGTATGGCTCTCAATCTGAAAATTTTGATGTAAAGAGGTGAGCTTACTACTCAGTAAGAGGATTATTCACTGTAAATGAAATGAATGCATAAAGATACTTAGTTTATTATGCCGGTCTTTCATAATAATTTTTAAAACGCACAGTAAGATAATTCATATGCCATAAGCGGATAAAATACATATGAAAGATATACATTTTTGGGACTCATGACAGACAAACAACATCATTTTGTATGTCAAAGATGTGAGTTTGTCTGAGGTATCTTGTAAATATTTGGAATATAATATTATATATTTTTTTGTGGTTATATATTTAATTTGTTTTTATGCAGAGGTGTTTTAGCTACTCTGATTAGTCGTTAAGATGATGATAGTTTTATAAGCTTCCGTTGCTAAATGATTGACCATTGACAGTTCACGGCACGGGGTTCATGTATTTAGATCTCGGGTTGTGACACGCAATATGATAATTTATATGCCACAAGCATATGAAATGCATATGAAATGCAATACATATATATATTCCACCGAATATACACAGATGGAAAATAATGTATAACCTACTGGCTAGAGGTTCCACAGATGAAAAACAATATATTACCTACTAGCAAGAGGTTCCAGATATCCTCGAAAGAGAGATTTTGCTCCCATATTCAGATCCCGTCATGGGCCACATGAAATGACTTCCAACACCAAAGAAATTTATCCACATGACGAGTTACGGTGTTCATATTTCAAACTTGGGATTAAATCTATAATTTACTTGACTAGTCTTCACAGCATCCCTGAAATCTTAACAGATAAGAATTTTGTAAATATGCAATAAACATGCTCTATGTGTTAATTAAATATTTCTTTATCAACATATAACATTCTTATGTGAATGAATTTGTGATTAGAATTTAATATTTTAATAACCTCTTTTAGGGCAAACATCAAAATATATCAAAACATTTTTAAGTCAATAGAAATTTTTTTAAATCAATAACAAAATATTCATATTGTTTAACACATGAAAACTAAGCAAAATCGATAAATTCATAAACATAAGCCATGAAAAAAGCCACTTACAAAAGAGCTCCAATTAAAAATTGCTAAATTTTCTCTCAAGCTTTCCTCTTTTCTTTCTCTTCCTTCTTCTTCTTCTTTTCCTTCTTCCTTTTCCTTTTCTTTTTTCTCTGATTCCAGCAGCTGGCGCTGCTGCTGAGTAGGTGGAATAGAGGAGGTGGAGAAGGCACAGGATCGGAGGAAGAAACAGAGAGCAAGCTTGTTTTCCCCCCCTTTTTTTTTGTTGTCTGCCACACGGCAGAGAGGGGAAGGCAAATTGGTGGGTTGCTGGCTGCTGCAGCTGGCAGCCCAAAAGCTTATCCCTTTGTTTTAAAGAAAAATTGCAATTTAGTTCCCCAACTTTTATATCTTTATAAATAGGTCCAAAATTATTTATTTTAAGTCCAAAATTATTCATTTTAGATCCTTTCTTATTTCAATTAATTCCAAACCCTTACCAATATTTTCTATTTCAATCAAAACTTATGTTTTAACTTACAATTTATACAAATAATCCTTTTGTAAAAAAAAATACAATACAACTACATTTCAAATTATTATTATTTACAAGATTTATATACTCCAAAACTAGGTTATTACATAACTACTATCAGAGACTATAGTGAGTGGTTCATTGATGCTATTAGAGTATTATGTGAGAAAACAAGAGTTGGAATATTGTCAACAAAATTTTTAATATAAACATAATATTGTACTTGTTGGACGTATGTAATTTTTGGAGAATGGAGAACGTAAGAAATGATAGTGTAAGAAATTATCAAGGACTATAAGTGAAATTGATCGAGATAAGAATATAATAAATATGCACAAATGAATTGGGTATGTTTTAACGTAGAAAGTGATACTACGCGAAATAACTAAAAAAAGTGAGAAAGTCACAACTATAATATGAAAAATTGATTGAAATTGGTCTGAAATGCAAGTTTCAGATCGGTTTCATTGAATATTGGTTTGAAATGAGTAAATATCATTTTTCGCGAAACTTGTGTCGAATTGACTTGCTTCAATTATTTTTGCAAATTTTTGGCTAAAACATGGCTTATATGGCTATGATTTTGCAAGTAGGGTAATGAGGATCGAACTTAGCCCGTGGTGGCCCAAATTGAATATGATGGGGCACTCGTGCTTTAATTTATAAAATAACGTTTATAATATATAATATTATTAAAATTCTAATGCTTATTAGATATTTTAAACAAAAATGAGTTTCATGCTAATAGCTTGAAAGAATAGATTTTGCCACTAAGCAATATTTCTAACCAATCTATATTCAACATATAATATTAATTTTAAAAGAATAAATTATGCAGCCAGGGACTTGGGCTCATAAAAAGTCAACAAATATCTGATAGATGAAAGGAACAAAAAAAAATTAATATGTTTATTAAAATTGTTGACTTGGCTCGAACATCAATCGAAAGTTGAATAGGATTTTAGATTGAAGATCGACTTGATTCAAGCGAGTCCTAAGATGAGTTGTTTTTTATGGTTTAAGATTTTTATTAATCTAATTTTGAGCTGGCGTATGACTTGATATGATTTTTATTAATCCACTAATGAGATATCTCGAAATTAGATCGCTTAAAATATTTTTTAAAATATTTTCATATATTTTGATATGTATAACTTGTTTCAGTATATTAGTTTTTCTGTGATAACCTAATAAATAATTACATTAGAAGTTTTTCTTGAATTTTGTTTAAATCTTATTTACTTAGATTATTTTTTTATTTCTATTTCTAGCTACTAAATTAAGATGGATAGTATGTTTAAGTTGATTGAATAAGTATACATATTTATACCAAAAATTTTGACTAAAAGATGAAAAACTAATTGAAAGTTTGCTTGAATTTGAAGTAACTAAGACTCAGTATGGGAGAAGACTCACGAATTCTAGAAATCTTTAGGAAAATATTTCTTTGACCTATTTATCATCCAAAGTCCCTCAAAACACTTTGAAGTTTGAAATGTATTGAATCGATGATTCCACATTCAAGTCAACCTCATACCAAGCGGTTTGTCCGATGGGTTTGAGCTCTTATCATAATGTTGGGCTCTTCTTGTTCTCATCAGATAGAGTGAAGGAAAAGTGGTGGGCATTGTGGGACTCATGTGTTTAGTAAGATCAGTGGGTGGTAGTTGGGCTATGGTGCCTATGGGGGATATATGTATTATACTTATTTTCCTTTTCTTCTTAAACCATGTTATTACAGGGCATCTGAAAGGGAAAGCTTAATGTATGATTATAAGTGGGAGATGAAGATGTTTCTTGAAAGAATAAGCAGGAAAAGTTCCACCTACTGAAAATAAGCTCACTACCAAAATTTCCTCTTCTCTTTAACTATTAAGAGTATGCAAATTGTATTTTTCATGTAGGCTAGGTAAAGTTAAGTATTGATTTTTCTCCTAAATCTTGCGTTATTGTATATTTCTTTTTTATGTATTATCAATGTTTTTTGTTGAAGTTATTTTGTGGCTTCTCCCTTTCAGGATACCACGAATATAAATTTATTCATAAGTGAGATCATAAATTAAATCAAATAACTTTAATGATACCAGATAATTTAAAACTTATTGCAGAGGCTACATAATTGAAATACGAAGCTGAATTACAGTAAGCATATCTAAACACAAATTTATTTATATATAAACCATATTCAGTAGTCTCAAGTCTTATTCGTACGTCCTGATTTATATAAAAAGTTACAGGTCTAACTGAACATATAAAGTTTTTGACTTTAATGCTCATCGTCCCTTTGTGCGTCCCTTTCATCACAGTACCTGTCAATAAAAGCATCAGCCTATCGACCTTAGGACTGAGTAGGCAATAAGCACTAACTTGTTAAATAAAATATTTATATGCAGACATACATTATTCTTTTCCAACAGCATCAATATCATATAAACGTGGCAATTAACAGTCATAAACATAAATACTTATGGTAAATGAACATGCAAATAATAATATGTTGTAGACCTTTTATTCTTTATACATTTTATCTTTTGGGCCCTAGGTTTTTGAAATATATTTCAACTCTCTTTTCATCATCACATATGCATATAATCCTTGGCTACTCCTATACTCCGCAAATGGAGGAGTGCCACATATACAACCATCCTCGAATTTGGCAACTATTACCGAATTTGGCATATCACATAGCTCGAGCGTAGGCATGAACATAAACACGATAAATTTTTTTTTTAATTCATTGTCAAACTTTAAAATATCATATTAATTTCATATGATTGTTTCAAGTCCACAAGTCATAACTTACCTTTTAACTTGGTAAACAACTCAATAATTTATTAAATACACATCATTATGCTCTTTAACATATACTTGATTTTAATTCAGTATACAAACAACAACAACAACCAAGCCTTAATCCCACTAGGTGGGGTCGGCTACATGAATCCTTTGTTTCCATTGCGCTCTATCAGTTACCAAATTCTTATCTAAGTTTAAGTAACTAAGATCACTCCTTATAGTTTCTTGCCATGTCTTCTTTGGTCTCCCTCTTCCTCTTTATACATGAGCAAAATCCAATAACTCAATTTTTCTAACTGGAGCTTCAATTGGCCTACGATTTAGATGTCCAAACCATCGAAGCCGACTTTCTCTAAGTTATTTGAACATAAACACGATAATTTTTTTTTTTAATTCATTGTCAAACTCTAAAATATCATATTAATTTCATATGATTGTTCCAAGTCCACAAGTCATAACTTACCTTTTAACTTGGTAAACAACTCAATAATTTATTAAATACACATCATTATGCTCTTTAACATATACTTGATTTTAATTCAGTATAATGAATATAAATGATGCGTTCTATTCTACGGATTCTCAGTAATGCAATTTAGTCAAAAATCATGCATATACGTCATATTTATGCATAACGATTTCAGTAACATGAATTTAATTGTAAAATAAGCATCTAGGTAAATATGCCTTTTTAATTAGACCATAACATATAATATCATATAAATCAAATTAATTAATTAATTTAGAAATTTAATTTAATAAACTTAGAACTCTTGTCTACCTCTTATATCTCATTTTAAAAACTTGATGAAAGGCAGAGAAATATGTGGAGAGGATTGGACGACCTCTTCTTCTTCCTCGGCCTTCTTCTTCTGGGCTTGACAACAGCCCCAACGAGCGAAAATAGAGGGCACAAGAGAGAGAGAGGCGGAAAAGGGAGAGAGAGATTGGGAGAGAGAGAGAAAGAGAGAGAGAGAACGCTCGGGACTCACTAGGGATAAGGGGGAGGCGGTGATGCCACAACTCACAGGAGAGGCACTGTTCTTATCCCATTTATGGGAAAATTGCATTTTAGTTTCTCAGTTTTCATTCTCTTATAAATAGGTCTAAAATTCTTACATTTAAGTCTGAATTTATTTATTTTAAGTCAAAAATAATTTTAATAAATTTGAATCATATTTTGAGTTGCCAACAATTTATAAAATAATCCATTCATAGGCTTAAAATGATATTTGAACTAAACATTATATCGATATTAAATTTCAAAACCTGGATGTCACATATTTAATCTTCCAATAATGTGCACCAAGATGATTTGTTGAGAGGATGTAATATAAAATATATGAATACAGTCTTTGCCTATGGTTTAAGTTGTTAATCCAAAGAAATCAAAAACTTTTTTATTGTCTCAGTATATCCTTGTTATTTATGACCTTTACGGTTGACATTTTAGGCATATGGTCATGAATTATTGGAAGCTCGTGAATGCTGCTTCAAATACAGGAGGACTGGAAAGGACGCTGAGCTTACTCAGGTTCCAAGGAGCTATCTATGCGATATCTAAGGCCACTCATATAAATATATTTTAGTCTATCATTTTTAATAGCCAACTGTGTGCAGCCATATTTCTTATGTTCATTTTTGATTTCAGGCTTGGGATCTGTATTATCATGTCTTCAAAAGAATAGATAAGCAACTTCCTAGCCTGACGGCTTTGGACCTTCAGGCATGTTTACAGTGGCTTATTTTATTACTATATCTATTAGTTGTGAAGCTTCTAAACAACTTTGCCATTTGGTGTAAACCCAGTCTGTTTCTCCTGAATTAATCAAATGCCAGAATTTTCAGCTTGCTGTGCCTGGTACATATCATGCAGGTGAGGAATTGTAGTTGACTTATGTTTTATCCAGTTGGTTTCTTTTTATTTGATGCTGAATAAAAATCCTAAACGTTATAATATTTTTATTATTTTTGAAGTTGCTATGTTTTTAGTTCTTGGAATTAGTCAATAATGTATTTGTTTACTATAATCTTAGTTGGTTTCTAATTAGTTTCTGTTGAATTAAAGAATGTTTAAAGTGTTCTGAATTATTCTTGTGAGAATTAACACTGCCACCAAGATAATTCCAATATTCTTTCCTGAAACATTCACATATTCTTTACATTTTAAAATTGATCATATATTCTAGAGTTTGTCTGCCTATCTCTTATGATCGTCTTGAAGTTGAGTCAAAATTTAAATTGATCGTCTTGGTTAAAAAAAACTTGTAAAAAAATAATGAATGAATAAAATCAAAAGATTTTGGTTTACGATCGTCTTGAAGTTGAGTCAAATTTTAAATTCTTTAGGTTCAACTTGACTCAGCTTGAAACCTTTGATTCCAAGTTGGCTCAAAATTCCTACACTCATTGAAACAAAGTGAATCGCTTGCCCGAGCAATGAGCATGTTAAGACGTTAATATTGATTGTTTTTATTATACTATGTAGATATCTGTCTTTGCATGAATTCCTAAGTTATGTTTATAACAGGACGGGTAATGTTGAAATGAAAGAGTCCCACCATTGCCAAGATTTTGACGCTAGGGATCATATTTAATACATTTTTGGGTCCTGAAGATCTATTTAGTACATTTTTGAGCATATGCTTGATGCAGGACGGTTTCCATTAAAGTATCAACTTTGATTTCAAACTGTTTTAAGGTTCTTTATTTTGAAGGTTCCATTGCCAAAATTCATATTGGAAGTGTGGGTAGGAACCGCTCTCTGTTTATATTGACAGGCATAAATACATTTATAAATACATACATAAATATATAAATGCATTTATAAATGTCTTCTAAAAGGTTTAAATGATAACTGTTAGTTTGGCCAAAGGTAGAAGCTCCAGAACTCATGTCTAATTCAGGACAATTTCTCTACGCAATGCCGCCTACAAAATGATCACAAAGATTGTTTCAAATAGGCTGAAGCAGATAATGCCTAAGATCATTTCTTCAAATGAGAGTAAATTTCATGTCATGCAGATGATGCCTAAGATAAAATTATTGTGGTGCAAGAGATTTCACATGCCATTAGGAAGAAAACGAACGGAAAATAAGTATATGTCAATTTAAGGTCAACCTAGAGAAGGCTTTTGAAAAAATCAGTTGAGATTTCATCAAGGAAACCTGGACTCTTACTGGCCTATTTAGTGAATTTAATGTTGACACAAATTGGTCAACTTAGGGTGCATTTGGGATAGCTTTTTTATAGGAGAATTGTACAACTAACAGCTAAAATATGTGTTTTGTAAAATTTTTATGAAAGAAATTTCAGGTTTCAAAAAGCTAAAAAGTAGAAGTGGTTCAGAGCAGAAAAAATTAGCTTTTATAGACAAATACTTTCATTCTGCAAATAATTTAGAACTAAAATAACCTTCAAACATTTTGGTTAATGTACTGCAATATGCTTGGTACATAAATTTAGATGTCTTGTTCCTGAATTATAATTATTATATAATTGAAAAACATGTTTACTTATAATTAAATATACACAATTATTATACACATACATGTAACTAGTAATTATATATATAGTGATAATTATTGTATATATGTAGTCATAATTGCAATTATTGTATATAGCTTTTAATTATTGTACGTATATTATTATAATTATTATATAGTACATATGTGACGCCCGTGGCCGAAGAGGGCGGGAGTATTCGCCGGGTGATGTCCCAAAAGAGGGGAATCACTGGTATAAAGTGTAACTCCTGACAGGCTTCTAAGCCGAATAATGAGTAGTGAGAGAGGCACAGGAATAAATCGACCCACATTGGAAAGGGAGAGAGATCCTGAGCTATATAAGTAGATAACGTGATTTAAAATAGTAGAGGCGCCTTTTAGGGCAAAACCGTGAGGCTAATAATGGAAAACTACGTAGTTAAGCGTGCTTGGCTGGAGTAGCACTGGGATGGGTGATCTCCTAGGAAGCACTCAAGTCATGTAATTTTCCTAAAGCCAAGTGAACAATACCTCTACATTTAGATCATGGGATGTGACAATATGGTATCAGAGCCGACTTCCTACAGTACGATGTGGTTCGAGGATGAACCAAGCAAAAGCTGGTGGGCCTGTGACACCCATGGCCGAAGAGGGCGGGGAGTATTCGCTGGGTAATGTCCTAAGATAGGGGAATTACTGGTGTAGAGTGCGACTTCTGACGGGCTTCTAGGCCGAATAATGAGTAGTGCGAGGGGCGCGAGAACGAATCGACCCACATTGGAAAGGGAGGGAGGTTCTGAGTTATATAAGTAGATAACATGATCTAAAATAGCAGAAGCGCCTTTTGGGGTAAAAACGTGAGGTTAATGATGGAAATCTCCGTAGTTAAGTGTACTTGAGCTGGAGTAACACTAGGATGGGTGACCTCCTGGGAAGCACTCAAGTCACACAGTTTTCCTAAAGCTAAAGCGAACAATACCTCTACATTTAAATCACGGGATGTGACAACATATACAAAATATATATGCATACAAAATATTACATATAATTAAAAATGACACTATATAAGTTAATTATATTAAAAATATAAATTGGTTATACAACGCAGTAGATTTTATCAAACAACTCATCTTTTAACAACTATTTTTTAAACAGAAAAACATTTTTGTATTAAAGCATTTTTACGTGCAACTATACAGCACGTGAGTATGACCACCAATAAAGTTGGTCGTTGATCATTATATATCGTATGCATTTAAGCGTTAGTCATCGAGCCTCCTTCGTGTCATCTCTGACCATATTCTTCTCAATAGAGTTTCAAGAAAAATGTTCTATGTTCTCTTGCTTCAAGTATGAGGTAGATTTCAACTGTTATAGATGGAATGGTCGATGATGAATTGCCAGTTCTCTTCAAGAACTTTGCACTTGTCCAGTCCATTTGTCGTTTGGCTGTTTTCTCATCGCACTTGTGATTTTGGCCTTTTTGAGCTACTTCAAAATCCCCTTCATTTTTTTTAAATACTTCTTTAAAAAATTGAAGACTAAAGAAGAAAAAAAACATATATACAAGCTTGTTAAAGTAAAAGATAAGAAATTTAAAGTCCTGATTAGAGTAAAATACATTAAAGATAATGAACAAAAAGTACTTTTCAAAAATAAAAATATTCAACATAGATGGATGTGTTATTTTGAAGCTTTTTTAAAGATGGTTATAGTAATATGATTGATTTTACTTATTTTAGTATCCAAAAAGAAAAAAATTATTCTTGTATCTGACATATAAGTAAACTTAAAGTTAGGAATGCTTTAAAGAAAATGAAATATAAAAAAATAGTTGAATCGGATGACATTCTAATAAATATTTGAAAATGTATGCTAGATAAAAAGGTTTCTTGGCTTATTAGTTTGTTTAATATGATTTTGAAGACTAAAAGGATACCAAATGAATAAAAAAAAGAGTACATTGGTACCTATTTATAAAAATAAGAATGATGTATAAGTTTGTGCTAACTATACAAGAATTAAGTTAATGAGTCATACTTTAAAATTTTGGGAGATAGTGATCGAGCATAAATTATGTTGTAATATTATGGTATCACAGAATTAATTTGATTTTATGTCAGGTAGATTTACTATGGAAGTTATTCATTTATTGGGAGGTTTAATAGAGGTATTTAGGGAGAGAAAAAAAGATCTACATTTGATTCTCATTGATTTAAAAGAAGCTTATGATAAAGTCGTAAAAGAAGTGCTTTGGAGAGTTTTAGAAAAAAAAGAGTTTGCTCTGCTTACATCTAAGTTATTCAGGGCATATATAAAAGGGTTGTTACTTATGTTCAAATACAAGAGAGTTTGACTAAGAAATTTTCTATTTCAGTTAGATTATATCATAGTTCAGCTTTAAGTACATTTCTCTTTACATTATTTATGGAGGTTTTGACTGGTCATATTCAAGAAGTGCTTTCGTGTTTGCATTTTGCATATGCTATTTTCTTCATTAATAAGGTTAGAAAGGTGTTAAAGCAAAACTCGAGGTATGAAAAAATATATTAGAATTTAATGGTTTTATCTCAGCCGATCAAAAATTAAATTTATGGAGTGCAAATTTAGTTAAGATAGAAGCACTTGTAGTAGGGAGATAATAATTGATGATCAGATTATCAGGAAGAGCTAGCAGTTTAATTATTTTAGATCAATCATACAGAATAATGGTAGAATAGGTGATGTTATTAGTAAGATCCAAGCAGAATGTTTAAAGTGAAGCAATGTATCTGGTGTATTGTGTGATAGAAAAATTTCACTCAGATTTAAAAATAAATTTTATAGAATAGTTATAGGGCCAGTGATATTACATGGTGCTGAATAGTGGCTTACAAAGCAGAAACACAAATAAAATAAATGTCACAAAAATAAAGATGTTATGGTGGATGAACGAATATACGTGAAAGGAAAATTTGAGAATAAGTATATTCGTTAGAAGGTTGGAGTGGCCTCAATTGAAAATAAGCTCATAAAGAGTCGGCTTAAATGATTTGAACATATAAATTGTAGGTCAGTAGAAACTCCAGTAAGAAAAGTTGAATTATTAGATCTTATCCACGTAAAAGAAGAAAGAGGAAGGTCAAAAAAGATGTGACAAAAAACTATTAGAATGATCTTACATATTTTGAGTTAAATGAAGATTTGTTATTTGATACAGTATAATGTAAACAAAAGATTCGCATAGTTGACCCCACCTAGTGAGACAAAGGCTTGATTTGTTGTTATTCTTTAGGATCTTGTCAGTTGTCTTGAAGCTTCCTTTTTTCGTGTAGGCATTTGATTCCATTGCCTCATGCAAACGTAAGGGCCTGTGATAATGACTTAATATTTCACCTAATTGTAGGTGGTTGGGAATGCTAGGCAGTAGTAGTGCGGAAGGGTAACTTGGGCCGGTCTAGTCAAGAGTATGTGGACACACAGGGGAGTTCTTGCTAGAGGCTCCATCAACATAAAGAGTCCAAAAAAAAAAAAATCTCCTTGTCCGTCGGAGGTTGTTCAGTGTCATGAGCTCAACGAAGTTGGTAAGGGCCTGGGCCTTGGCCGTGATTGTTGTCCTTAGGATGAAGTTTGCATTAAATTCTCCCAAGTCTTACTTTCCGATTGAGTAGCCTGCACAATACTTCAGGTGAGTTCAGGATTCTGCGCAAAGGTTGATCAGTCAGATGTTGATGGTGTGCAGCTGGAAGTAATATTATAGCTTCCTCTTTGCGGCTACAATTGTGAGTGCTGGTTTCTAAAAGATGTGATACCTTGGGTACTACTTTCCTGCTTCTTTAACAAGCACTATGAACGAGGAATTTGCAGCACCAAGATACATTTAAATATCTTTTCCATTCTTTTTTTTGAAAAATCAGAGAAGAGATAAGATGCTCTTTCAGGGACTAGACTGCCTGGTCGCACTCTTGGTCCATCTCACTTCCTTGTCTCGGAGGCACTCAAAGAATGCAAGGAATCTGCCTCATGTCTTAGAGTGAATTTGCTGAGGCCAAAGTCCTTGCACTTCTTTGAGAGATTATGGATTTGATGTTGTTCGAGGTGGCTTCAATGCTTTGGGCTGACACGAGATAGCCTAGGGAACTTCTTTGTTCTAGTTCTAAAAGCGCATTTGTTGGGATTCAATTTCATTTTGTATTTTTTGAATAGCTTTGAATGACTCTTTTAGATTTACCAAGTGATATTCAGGGATCAAATTCTTCATGAGGATGTTATTAACATAGGCCTCTAGATTTCATTGCCTCTTTGCGACGAGCAATTTGTTGATATTCTTTTGGTAAGTAACACTTGCATTCTTCAGACAAAAGAGTATCATAAAATAATAATAAAATCCTTGGTCAATAATAAAGTTTTATTATTCTTATCCTCCATTGCCATTCTTATTTGATGGGAGCTCGAAAAAGCTTTGAGGAAGCTTATAATGGCGCAGCCTACAATGGAGTCAACTAGCTCATCAATCTGGGGTATGTGGTAATAGTTTTTTGGACTAGTATTCAGGTTGGTAAAGTGCGCACAAATTGCTATTCTTCGTTGCTTTTTCTTACTAGTGCGACATTGGCTAACCATTTAGGTTATTGGACTTCTCGAATGAAACCTGCTTCAAAAAACTTGTTTACTTCGGTATGGATAGAGTTTTGTCTCTCATCATAGAAGGATCTCTTCTTCTATTTGTAGGGCTGCATCCCCTCGAGGATGTTCAGGCTGTGCTTAGCTACATCTTTGTCGAGACTTGGCGTTTCAATGGGACTTTAATCAAAGACATCAATGTACTCTGAAAACAAATCAGCCATTGCAACCCTTTGATTAACATTCAAAGATTATATAATTCGTTGATGGGAGAACTCCTTTCTATTTATAGATGGGTTTAATCTCTTATTCAGATGGGTACCTCTCTACGCATCTCTTCTTTAATGTGCCTCTGTTGCATGTGGTTGCTACAGATCACGATGTGTTTGGGTTCTGCTTTGATAGTGACTACACCGGCGGTTATAGGGAACTTGAGGAACAACTGGGGCATTGATACTAGCATCTGGAATAGTTCCTTGCATGGTCTCTCTGAGTTTGCATTGAAAGGTGATGAGGAATTCATTATCATGAACTATGCACGTCGTTCAGGGTCAATGGTAAATAGCAGCTTCAGGGGAGTCACCCTCTCTCCAATGTAACTAAAGAGGATGATTGGTACAAAGTTGAGCCCTCTATTGTCAGCTTTCAACAGGTGATAAGTTGGAATGAAGATGATGGCCATGAAATGAGGACCCTCTTCACATAGTCCTGTATAACTACTTCAATCACTAGGGTAACATCGTTGTTAAAGCTGCAGGGAGTAATTCTTCTAGGTTGTCTCATGGCCTATCCCATTAGTAATACTTGTGGGTGGACAAGATGGCGTATCGTCATCCTTTGGGATCAGCTCTATCTATGGAGTTAACGACATTAGTGATGCGATATCCCATGAAGGATGCACTCTTAGGCAAATCGCACATCAGCAAAGTGCAGGAGAAACGTTGGGTATATATGAAAAGATTTAATCCTTCATAGATGCATTTTGAGGTAAAACCGTAAGGTTAATGATAGAAAACTCTGTAGTTAAGTGTGCTTGGACTAGAATAGCATTAAGATGAGTGATCTTTTCGATAAGTTGTTTAGCTATGCAATTTCTCGGAAGCTAAGGCGGATAATATCTACAATGGGTTGGGTTGTTACATTTGGTATCAGAGCCGCATTGCATGACCTCTTAGGCGATGGTGGGAAAAATCTCAGCGAGAACACAAAGTCCCGAAGGGGGGATGCATGTGACATTTTCTAAGAGATGCACCCTTAGGCAAATCTCTCATCAGCAAAACAAGAGAGATATACTAAGTATATATGAAAAGACACTCATACCTTCGTAGAGGTTTTTTGAGATAAAATGGTGAGGCTAATGATGAAAAGCTCTGTAGTTAAGTGTGCTTTGACCAGAGTAGTACTGGGATAGGTAGTTGCTCAGCCATGCATTTCTCAAAGGCCAAAGCTGATAATATCTATAATGAGTTGAGCTAATATAGTTGATTCTCGGACAATTCGGTGATCATCTCTTCTCTTCTTCTCTTGTAGGTGATATTGTTTTATTTGCGGAAGTTTAGGTGAAGCAAATGTACATGGCAGTTGATTGTCTGGATAGATTCTATGGAATATTGGGAGGGAAAATCAGTGCTGAGAAAGATTATGTTTTCAAAAAAAAAAAAAAGAAAAATTATGTTTTCTTTTTCCAAAGGAATGGTGACAGAGGATAGTCCACGAAATAAGAACTTTGATTGGCATAGGTTTATATCTTGGAAATCTGATGGAAGGGAAGATCACTTAAGAATAAGTATGCTTTAATTCTTGAAAGAGCAAAAACGAAGATTTCTAAGTGAAAAGCTTCATCTTTGTCCTTGGCTGGGAGCGTTTGTTCAATAAAACAGGTCTTTTGAGTCTGCAATCCTTTGCTATCCCTTTAGTGCGCTGTGGGATCTGGAAGGTGTTTAGGGACTTCATTTGGTATGGTAAGGTTAGGCTAATGGGTTGGAGCGCCATATGCAAACCGAGGGAAGAGGGGTGGTTTGGGGTTCAAGAGCCTTGGTATGTTGAAGAAGGCATACATGATGAAGCTTGCTTGGGGAGTGATGGAAAGCAGAGGTTGGTGAGCAAATATTTGAGAGGGAAATTCAAAAAAAAATTAGAAAAGGGAATCAGGCCTTCGTAACTGGGAGGGGAAGAGCTCTGACTCAAAACTTTGGATGTGTATTGGCTAGGTGATTCCGCAATTATTGGGTAATTGCAGTTGAACTATCAGTATAGGAAAGAGAGAGGTTTTAGAAGGATAACTGGATAATTGCTGCAGGAAGAGACTCAAATCGACTTTCTTCATGATTGTGTCAAAGCCCTGTAGTTTGGAGTACTTGCACCGAAATGGAGAAGGATATTTTTTTACTAGAAAATGAATGTGTGCGGTAACAAATACCTTCCTGAACTTGAACCTTGTTCCAGAAGCATTTCACACTTGACAGGGGCTGGAGGATCTATTTTATTACTACCATCTACATTCCTTGGATAAGGAATAGGGTATTAAGGGAGCTTTTCAAAAGATCAAACGATGGTGCTGCTGACATCAATTGTATGGTTTTAGACAGTGTGGGAGGTTGCTTGGTAGCAGGGTTGTGAAAATGTAGTACTAAAATCTGATGGTAGATCAATATTGGAGGATAGGCATGGCCACCTTCTCTTAGTAAAGTTGGTCAAAGATTTTCGTCAACTGTTATCAAGTATGGGATTTTGTTTAGATGTTACTGTACTAAAAGGAGAATGGGACTGCAGGCATGACATCGTCTTTGTAGTCATTAAGAGATTCAACAGTTGGAGAAGGATCAAGCTTCTCGTGCAAAATAAACTATATACACATATATGCTTGAATGTGTACGTAGACACATACATGCTATCTATTATTGATTTCTACATTGAAATCATGATTTGATTTTTCATTATTCTTCAATTATTTTCTAAGAAGTGAATTTATTTATTTTGAATGACAGCCGATGAGATAGAAAGTGTCCGGCAGTTGTAACATGAATATTTTTGGTTTTTCATTAGTTTCATTTCTTGAAAGATGAAGTTTCTAGTCAATTTCTTAGGTAATTGTAAACATTTTTGATATGCTCGATTATTTTCCAATGTGTTAGTAGCTTGTATATTAAAGACGAATCTTTTGGCTTCTATTGCAGATGCTCCACTGGTCACTATTGCATCATTTGCACCTCAACTTATGGTCATTACATCTAAACAAAGACCTCGAAAATTGACAATTCATGGAAGTGATGGGGAGGATTATGCTTTTTTGCTGAAGGGCCATGAGGATTTACGGCAAGATGAACGAGTCATGCAGGTCAGTTCTGTGCATATCTTTCTATTAGTTAGGATGAAAGTTGCTTTTATCTTTTCCAATTTTTTATGGTGTTTTCCTTAACAGACTATCAAGCACAACATGTCGTGTTCTAAGTCTCAGATGAAAAAAGCGAAGGGTTTCATTAGGTAGTCGACAACTAGCGTATAACTTTTCAAGTAAATATGACATGAATCTTTTAAAAAATTGTGCTAAAGTTAGGATGTTCTCTGGAAGTGACGTGATGTATTGCCTGAATACAGTGAAAAGTATGTAAAGATTACTACATCGGTGCCCGAGTGTAGTAATACATGAGCAAGAGTTCTCACATCGTAGACGAATATGAGTAAAAATGTTAATCCAAGATACTAAGATAAAATTAGAAAGTTCGAATATAGGCATTATGATAGGCAAGTTAATGGTGTTAGTAGACCTTATGATTCATAAGAAAATTAACATTCTATCTTTAAAAAAAGAAATAAGTATAGAATAAAGCTAATAAAATTGATAGCTTAGGCTTTAAGCGTTACAAGAATCTTTTGACTTGAAACATTCTAGATATAAGTCCAAAAACTATAATGATTCAGAATCATACGATGTTCAGGCTTATCCAAGAGATAGCGATAAATTCCGGTTTGATTTAACAACATATGACTAGGAATGAATCAGAGTTTGGCTTAGCAAAGGTAGAAAACAGTGGTAAACTTTGATTTCAGATTAAGAAAAATTTAACTAGCACAGGGAAAACAGAGGCAATTTCAGCAGTATGATAGAATAATGAACTTCAAGGAAATATCAAAAGTCAGAAATATAGCTAGAATGAAGTAGTCACCCAATGACCAACTTGATCCTCAAGCCAACAACTCAGGAACTATGACTCCTCTGCAAACTTTGCATCCAACCCCTGGACATCTGCATGGAATCGACAATCTAAAAGGAGACTGATCACAGCCACCTACTACTCTGGCGGCGATTCTACGCCACCTACATCGAGATCGCTCAAGCGAAGCAAAATTCTCTTCTTCAACTCAATGGAAATCTCAGTAATATCATCAACAACCGCTTTCTACTCAAACCTAGAATCCCCTTTTATAGAGGAGGAGGTCACATTGGTTTCTAAAGAAATGTGGCCATAACAAAGCTATGTATTGACGTATGTGGGAGAATTGGCTTACCTGTGTCATGGGCGAGACTCGGCATTATTAAACTGGTGTGGATCAAGCGATGGTGAGGCATGCAACCTGTGGCTCAGCATCTTGGCAAGGAGGAATGACCAAGTTCTTGATTAGATTAGGGCTGGGTAATGTTATTCAACTAAATGGGCTAATTATGTTTTGGTCCTCTTATTTGTAGTTCTTTCATAAGTCAACACAATTAGTCATTTTGAGCCCAACTCAAACCTAAGTTTAACCCAAATGAACCCAATCAAGACCAGATATCTGAAATAATTACAAGATATTAAGTGGGCATGCCCACTAACATAAACAGTCTGATTGACTTAAATAAATAAAAAATATATATACTTAACTTAAAAAACATAAAATAAATTTATATAATTGGTTGATCTTCGCTTAGACATGAAGAACGTGTCAATACATCTATAAATGACTAAAATATCCCTGCATTAAATATTTAATATAAATTGAGTTATTTTTTTAAGCTTTTAATAATGTTTTAACAGTACGATTAATTTAAGTGAGTTTAGTATCTAAAAAGGAAAGTAGAAATTACTCTTTTATCCACTGTATTAATAAAGCTGAGATTTGAGAGGTTTTAAAAAAATAAAATGTAAAAAAGCAACAAGATTAAATAACATTTTAATAGATATTTAGAAATTTATAAGAGAGTCTTTTGACTCACCAAGCTATATAATATGATTTTAAAGTTTAGAAAGATATCAAATAAATGGAGAAAAGTACATTAGTGCTAATTTATAAGAACAAACATAATGTACGGAATTATGTCAGCTTTGGAGGAATTTAAATATTGAGGCATACCTTAAAATTTTTAGAGAGGGCGATTGGGGATAGATTACGTTATGATACTAGGATATTGTAAAACAGTTTAGTTTTATGTCAGGTAGGTCTACTATTAAAGTTATTCATTTTGTAGGAGTTTTAATAAAAAGGTTTGGAGAGAAGAAGATTTACATTCAGTTTTTATTAAATTAAAAAAAGCTTGTGGTAAAGCCCTAAGGGACATGTTTTGTAGAGTTTTAAGAAAAAAAGGAATTTGCATTGTTTACATAAGAATGTTTGATTAAAGATTTTCCTATTATATTTAGATTATATTATAATTCAACTTTTCGCATTGATTATGAAGGTTTTGATTGGACATATTCAAGAAGATGTGTTTTGATGTATATGTTTTGCAAATGATATCCTTCTTATTAATAAGACTAAAAATGGTCTAAGGCGAAATTCGAGTTATGAAAAAATGCCTTAAGATCTAAAAAATACCTTAAGGCGAAATTCAATTATATAGAATGCAATTTTAGTAAAGATAGAAGCATTAGTATTGAAAAGGCAATAATTGGTGTTAAGTTATCAAGATGAATGTGCGGTTTAGGTCTCTTAGTACAATTAGGAAAAATGATGATAGAATAGATGATGTTATTAGCAGGATGAATTTAGTAGAGGAAAGCATCTGGTGTGTTGTGATACAAAAATTTTACTCAGGCTTAAAGGTAAAGTTTATATAACAGTAGTAAAATCTTATATGGTATTGAATATTAGCCTACAAAGCAGAAACATACAAATGAAATAAGTGTCGTAGAGATGAAAATGGTCAAGTGGATGTGTCAGTATTTATGAAATGACATGATTAACATGAGTACATACATGAGAAGATTGGAGTAGCTTTAATTGAGGATAAGCTATAAGGGAGTCAACTTAGATGATTTGAACATATAAATGTAGGCAAATAGAATATTAAGGAGAATTGGGTCATTAAATTTTACTCATGTAAAAAGAGGAGGTATAACAAAAAGGATATAGCAAGAAACTATAAGAAATGATTTTAGATACTTGGAGTTAAATAGTGCATTGTTATTTGATAAAGTACAATAAAAACAAAAGATTTATGTAGCCAACCCCATCTCGTGGGATTTAGGCGTGGTTATTGCTTTTTGGTATTGTAGTCTATCAAGCACAAGGTTTTCTTTGGTGAATATCTTGTTGCCAAAAATGTAGTACCTTTTGATAAATAGACCATACTACCAGCATCATCATATGAAACCCTTCTATTCTTATAATATATCTATATGGAATTGTTATAAATCTAATAAACATAAATTGTAATTGGTAATGTAATTATATCTACTGAAAACTGAAATCTGAGGTGAAAGAAAAATTAGGATTTAGTTTATAACAAATCCCAAAATATTATGATGCCAGGTGACATATCATGGTTTTACATCATGGTTTTACTTAATACTTCATCGAAATTTGTCTACTTGCGTTTGAAATAATTAAACATGCCACGTCTTTGTTTGAATGCTTCAGTTTCTGTTCATTAGTGTTTTAAATGTGGAACCTGACTTTGTTTCTCTGAAGAATCATTTTCTAAGCCAAATATTTCTGTGTAGCTTTTTGGGTTGGTTAATACTCTTCTCGAGAGCTCAAGAAAAACTTCTGAGAAGAACTTATCAATTCAGCGTTATGCTGTTATTCCTTTATCTCCAAATAGTGGATTGATCGGATGGGTCCCAAATTGTGATACACTTCACCATTTAATCAGGGAATACAGAGATGCAAGAAAGGTATATTCTAAATTTCTAATAGCTGAGTCTTTTGAATTTTTAATCTGGTTGATGATTTAATAACAACTTCCTTGATTGATTGCAGATGTTCTTAAATCAAGAGCACAGGCTGATGCTAGCATTTGCACCAGACTATGACCGCTTGCCACTCATTGCTAAGGTAGAAGTTTTTGAGCATGCTTTACAGAATACTGAAGGAAATGATCTAGCCAAGGTACGATTGTTCTGCTGAAAATGTGGCTTGTGTATTGCAATGTTCATTCTGGAACATATAAGAGGTCTCCATGTTCGTTATTAGTATAAAAGTTGCATTATTGTAACCAATTTTTGTATTTATTGTTAGGTTCTCTGGTTAAAAAGTCGAACTTCTGAAGTTTGGCTAGCACGACGGACCAATTATTCAAGAAGTTTAGCAGTGATGAGTATGGTATGAAATGCTTTGGTCTATTTTGTTTGTTTTTCAAATTCAAGTCATACCTATGTAGCGTCAACATTTTGATGCTGCAAAAAATGCTTTATATCTGTTAGGTGGGTTACCTTCTTGGGTTAGGTGACCGTCATCCGAGTAACCTTATGCTGCACCGCTATAGGTATTTGTGACACCGCAAGTTTTTCTGGTGTTTGGCTTTTATACATAAATTTTCCTTTGTTTTATGCTTTGTTTATGTTGCAGTGGAAAGATTTTGCACATTGATTTTGGAGATTGCTTTGAGGCTTCAATGAACAGAGAAAAGTTTCCAGAAAAGGTATGCTTCTGTGATTGCTGAGTTATGTTCTAGAAGTTTCATGAAAGTCTTTTATAATAAGTCGAAAACTTCTGGGCAGGTACCCTTTCGCTTAACTAGAATGCTCCTGAAAGCAATGGAAGTCAGTGGCATTGAAGGAACATTTAGATTGACTTGTGAAAATGTGATGCAAGTTCTCCGAACAAATAAGGATAGTGTCATGGCAATGATGGAGGTGATTTGAAAAATGAACTTATTTTTAGTATTTATATGAGTATTTATTAACTATATATTTTCTATGATTTGGTTGCTCATCATCCATTCAATATGTAACTTTCTTGTAGGAATACATGTACGTCAGACAATCTTACTTGACATGCTTTCACCATATCATGGAGTTTTTAGTCATTTACACTTTTCTTACAGTTCAAAAAGCTGCCCAAGATTATCCATGAAGAATCACTACATTGTTCGGTTAGAAAAGAAAAAAAATTATCTTTACCCCATATTATAGTAGGCTTTGCTTTGTGAATATGTACTGAAAGATAAAAGATCAATAGCACCACATGTAATCCGAGCAGGATCAGGTATTGTCCTGTAGTATATTTTACATTGCTAAGCTTAGGAAAGGATCAACTGCCCATATCCTAGGGGATAATTGTCACATCAATCATAATTGATCAAATATTAGCGGAAACACTTTTTATATGTGTAATATACGAATGACCAAATCAGAGCAAACTAAAAATCCAATATTCCATATGTATTTCACCACCAAACATATACAAATATCATATACTAAGCTCACATATACATACCTTTTCACATATACATGTCCAAAACATTTCCATTTACATGTCCAAAAAGCTATTTCCAACTATTTCAGAAGTTACATAGAAGAGAAGCTTACCTATGGCTTTCAAAAAAAAGTAAAAAAAAAGTAAAAAAAAAGAAAAAAAACTTCAATTCCAAATACAGCTCTTAAGCTTACTACTCAATAAGAAAACTCTTCACAGCAAATGTAAATAAATACAATGAGTTGCTTTAACTTATCATGTTTGTAGGATATATGACAACTGTTCATTAACAAGATGTGTTAATAGTCAAATCAGAGTAATAGAAGGAAATAAATATCAGCTCATACAAATAAGTAAATCCATATGCCATAAATATACAAAAATGCATATGAAATACAAAATATATATCCCATCAAATATACACAAATAAGTAGATAACATATAACCTATTAGCCGGTTTCAGATATTCTCAAAGAGGTGCATAAACAAATTTCCTAGCCTAGATTTTACTCTCATATACAGATCTCGTCATGGGCCATATGAAATCACTTCTAACACCAAAAGAGGTCTATTCACATGACGAGTTACAATGCTTTGATAATCAGACTACGGTATAAAACGTTACATATTACTTGGCTAGGCTTCCAACAATGCCTCCACTTAAAAACAGATAACAGATGCACATATTTGTAATGTTAACATTCCATGTGTTACTCACTATGATCTTTGGATTGTACAACTTGTTCTCTTTGCACACACCACATGTAACCAATTAAACAATATGGAATTGACATTCCTAATGCATTCCAACATACTGGACAGCAACTAATCTCTTTCTAATGTATTTATCACTTGTAGAAGGAGAGGATGGGTGGGAATGGGATCTAATAGTTGTTAACAATCATAGAGACTGAAGCTTATAGAAGAGGAAGGAGGAACTAAAATAGAAATCTCAGTGGAGGATCTCCGGCAATCAGAGGAAGGGTGCAAAAATTGTTTAGTTGGGAAACTCTAGATGATTAAACCTTTCAACCGTGAAGCCGTGTTCAATATGCTAAAGACCATTTGGAGGCCAGCGAAAGGAGTGGTGTTTTGGACCATGGGCGACAACCTGTTTCTCTTTAGATTCTTTGCGAGAGGGGATGTTCTGCGGGTGATAAAGGGAGTGCCCTGGTCTTTCGAACAAAATGTTTTGCTGATCAAGGAGATTTCCTGCGAAGAGCAGCTGGGTGAGGTTTGCTTCCTTCATTCTCCCTTTTGCGTTTGAATGAACGATCTCCTCCTCGACTTGATGACAAAGGCCATGCCTTTAAAGCTGGGGAAGAAACGGAGCTGGTTGCTCGAGGACTAGAGGTAGTTGGGTGGGAAATGGATCTATGTATCAGGGTTCTTTTGGATATTTCGAAACCCTTGAAAAGGGTTATTCCTATCCAAACTCCAAACTTCACTTCCTCTCTCTTGATTAAGGTGACATACGAGCGATTAACAAATTTCTGTTTTGCGTGTGGAAGGCTTGGACACATTAACAAAAGATTGTGAACTCTAGAGAGATGGGCTGACACAAACAGTGCCACTTATCCTTATGGAGCGTGGATTAGGGCCTCCCCTCTGAGGAGGTCAAACAAGATGTCAGGGGAGAAATGGAGAGCAGCTGATAGCAGTTGCTACTGGAGGGCAGAGGGAAATGGGTGTTAGAGTAGCTTTTATTAAATATAGAAGAGAGGAGGGCTTGAGAGGATCAACAAATGCCCTTGCTAATGGAAACCAGATCACAGCTGAGCAAGATGAAGTAGAGGGTGATGGAAGGATGGTGCCCAGTGCTGTTAATGGAGGAAAACAATCAAAATTTTACTGCAGAGCGTGGGATTGATATATTTGAGGTTAATGGTGGGACGACAGTGAAGGATGGGAATGACCAAGTTTCAACCTCGCAGGTGATGTCAATTACCTCGTCATACGACCCAGAAACATGAAGGAAAAGCTTTTATGTCAAACCTCTCCTCCCAGCCTCCACAGGCCTTTATCAAGCCCTTTTAAGAGCCTTCTAAGGAAGCCTTCCCATCTTATTCTGTTGCTAATTGCTTCTATACTAGCCCCCACTGATTCTCCAGGAACTTCGCTTACCCTTCAGGAATCAAAAAATGGAAAAAAAAAAAGGCAAGGGGGAAAGGAAAGTTGATAATCACTAAGGCCCCGGAGTTAGTCCCGAGAAGTGGCCCAGGGATTCTGATAGTATGGAAGTGGATGTGGATAATTCTGATTTGAACCCAAGAAAGGTAAAATGATTATTTTTGCAGATGTTTTGAGCAGGAAACCCTTGGCTTGGACCAGAGATGCTAGGATAAATGAATCTTTTTGTTTTAAACTGCAGGTGATTGAGAGGACCTCGGGCAGTTCATGGGCTAAAAGACCAATTGTGGATTCATAAACCCTAATTGGCCTTCCTCTCGGAAACAAAATTGTTCAGGAATGAATTTGAAAGGGTGAAAAGTGCTTGTGGTTTTGATTCTGCTTTTGCTATTAGCAGTATAGGACGTAGTGGTGTTATGAGTTACATGGAATGACGTGTTGGATGTTTCTCTTCAGAATTTTTCTAAATGTCATATTGATGTGATTGTTAAAAATAATCTAGACTCCAATCAATAGAGGTTCATGGGTCTCTATGGGGAATCCATAGAATCTTGGACTTGGCAGGTGTTACAACAACTAAAGCAGAGGCAGCAGATTCCTTGGTTATGTGCAGGCGATTTCAACAAAATTCTCTCACTTGGAGAAGCAAGGTGGTCAGATATGACAGAAAGCTATGTATGTTCAGGGAAGCTATAGATTTTTGTGAGCTTTTTGATCTTGGTTTCTTGGGTGGGTCTTTTAGGTGGTGGAATGGAAGATTGGGAGACAATACAATCCTTGATTGTTTAGACCATGTTTTGGGTTCTATGTGCTGGCAGATCCTCTTCCCAAAGTTTCAAGTCATTCATGTCAATTCGGTCTCTGACCACTGTGCTCTAGTGGTCCACCCTAATGGTCAAAAGACTGGTTTGCCCAGTCTTTTGACTACCATTGTCCTGGCAGCTTCAGGCTCGAACTTATGTGGCTCCGAGATGAAAGATGTGGACAAGTTGTGGAGGAAGCTTCGAATGCTACGGGAGGGCAAAGGCGAGGACAGAATCTAATGGGAAAGTTGGCTGCGGTGGGCTGCTCTTTGGCAGGTTGAAAAAAGAACACCTTCGGACACATCTGAAGAAGAACTGAGTAATCCATACTATACAGGAAGGCTGAGCAGAAATAGCAGTTACAAAATTACCTAAATGAATTGCTTGAGAGGGAAGGAAATTTTGTGGAAGCAAAGGGATCAAGTGGAGAATGGCTCAATAAAAAAAAGGAGTCAAATTTATTGCCTCTAGGATAATCACGGGATGATTTACAAGGACATGGAGGGTATGAGTAGGATCATGAAAGCATGGATATTTTTGTACATCTCAACGTGTCATGCCGTGTCGTGTCCCTGTGTCGCCATTGTGCTTGCTACGTGCTTTTATAATATTGAATAAAAACTATAATAAAATTATATAATCATATAAAATTTATTGTATTATTTGGCGTGTCTTTTCATGTTCATGTCCTATAATTTGAGAAGTTATTATATCGGCATGTCATATCCCCGTATCTCTATGCTTATTTATGCTTCCTAGAGTAGGATTATAACCGACTATTTTGAGAATATTTTCAAGTTTATAGGACCTAGGAAAGTGAGCTTTATTACTAGTGAGGTCCAGAAGATACTTTCTGTTGTCTCCATTGAGATGCTTGGAGGCCAATGTACCAGAAAGAAAGTCAATAAAACTCTTTTTCAAACCCATTCGACTAAGGCGTCGGGCCCAAACAGGTTTCATGCTATCTTTTATCAAAAATTCTGGAATATTATGGGCTAGGATGTTCTCAACTACTTCGGTGTGTTAAATGAAGGAAAGAGTCTCATGAAGATAAACTTTACAAATAATGATTTGATCTCGAAATATTCAGGTGCCTATCAGATGAAGGGCGTCCACCCTATAAGCCTACGCAATGTTCTCTACAAGGTTATTGCAAAACATTAGTTAATAGGCTAAAAATGGTCCTTCCAGGCATCATTTTGGAGAACCAAAGTGCTTTTATTCCTAAGCATCTTATCTCTAACAATATAGTTGTTGCTTATGAGATTCTCCATGCCATGAACTGAAGGAAGAAGGGATCCAAAGGTTATTGTGTTCTCAAGCTTGATATGAACAAAGCTTACGATAGAGTGGAATGGTACTTTGTAGAGAAAATGGAGGCAATGGCTGATCCAACCACGTTCACTAGAAATATCCTTGAATGCATCTCGATTTCTTACAGTGTATCTTTAAATGTTGCCTGGTTTGACAACATCATCTCCCTATTTATTTTTTATATGTGCAGAAGGGTTCTCCTCTCATAAACTTGGAGGAAAGAAGTAGAAGAATCCATGGTATTCAGATTTGCAGAAGAAACCCTGAGATCACGCATTGGTTTTTTACTAATGACAGCTTTCTTTTCTTTAGAGCTTGCAATGAAGACAAGCTGAGAATTCAACATATTCTAGAAGAATATGAAAAAGCTTTTGGCCAACAAATTAATTTTGATAGAATCAAAATAAATAAATAATTAAATAATTTTGAGAAGTCTTGGCTTTTTCTCAATAAGAATACATCCATAGAGAACAAGACCAACTCTATGCACCAACTGAAAGTTTTGGAAGAAAGAAATATGGATAAATATCTTGGTCTCCCATATATTATGGGTAGAGCAAAGAAAGCTTTCAATTCCATAAAAGAGGGAATCTTAAACCGTGTCGAAGGTTGGAAGGAAAGGCTTCTTTTGATTCGAGGAAGGAAATATTGATCAAAGCGGTAACGCAAGCTATTCCAACTTACACAATGAGCATCTTCAAACTTTCGGTTTCTCTCTGTTCCAAACTTGAATCTATTATAGGTCGGGGTGGAAAATTTCTTTTAGCTCTAGAGGGATTTAGCCAAACGCAATTGAAGGTCTGGGTTTCAAAAATCTTGCCATCTTCAATCTTGCTTTATTAGGTAAACAGTGCTGACGCTCATTCTTGATTCGATCTCTTTGATGTACAAAGTTCTAAAGGGAAGATATTTCCCCTTCGGTGACATCAATTCAGCAACTCTAGGGAGAAACCCTTCATATGTGTGGAGCAGCATATGGGAAGCGTAAAACGTGCTAGAAAAATGCATAATTTGGTGTATAGGGGATGGGAAGAACATCAAAATTTGGAAGAATAGATGGGTTACAAGGCCATGGAAGTTTAAATTGTTCTCTCCTATAAAATTCTTAAGCGAAGATGCAACGGTGGATGCTCTCTTTGGAACAAAGCAATTTTGGATTACACTTTCTTCCAAGAAGATGTTGAAGCCATTTACACCATTCCTTTAGAGGGCCTCCAGTTTCCGGATCGTAGAATATGGGCCTATCATTCCTTGTGGAAGTATTCTGTTCGAAATAGGTATAATTTTATACAAGATTTGATTTTGAATACGGATCTATCCTTAACTGGAATCAGCAAACCGATGCTTGTTGGGTATGTGTCTAGTGGGTCTAAAACAATGATTTGGAGCTCTTTATGTAAACTTCAAATTCCAAGCAAGATTAAATGTCTTGCTTGGAGAGCGGCACGAGAGTTCTTTCCTACCTTCAAAAATAGCACAACATGCCTAGATGCTTATTCTACCACTCCAAGGAGGAAACAACTATTCATGTCTTGTGTAATTGTAAAATTGCTAAAACAGTTTGGTGTCTTGCATGTTTCCCCTCATATCAGATGGATAAAAGACTTATGAATATTCTTGATTGGTTGCAGCATAGTTTGGAGAATTCAAGTAAGGTACAATCAGAAGTCTTCTTTTCTACCCTTTGGGCCATTTGGAGTGGAAGAAACTCTTTACTAACTCAAGGAGCATGCAAAATGCCATAGGACACGTGCTGCCTGGCTACAACTTTGACCGAGGAGTTCCTTGCGCCTCGAAGGTCGGACGCCTTTGTCTTCAAACATTGCTCTACGGATTGCAGCCGCCACCCAAGGGCTACATAAAGCTAAATTTTGATGTTGCATTAGAAGGGAATAATGGACTCATCGGAGCTAGAGTAGTTGCTCGAGATAATTTAGGCAGGGTTATTGCAAGCCTACCAAAAAGGATGAAGGGTCATTTCGAACCAACAATAGCGATCGTCGGTCAAGTGATCCTCCTCGCTCATAGATTGAAGAATCCTAATATCTACATTGAGGGTGACCCTTTAGAAGCTATAGAAATGCTTCAGTCTTCCGAGTTGGATATCTCTATCATAGGATCTCTTCCGATGCATATAAGAGAGAATGCACACTCTTCCATAATTGCATCTGTGCACAAATTCGAAGGCAAGGGAATCAAGTGACTCATTTACTAGCCTATTATGATCATATTTTGAGAATCTATATATATATATATATATGGTTATGTATTATGAAACCTGTCAGGCCTATATTCTTTGATCTTATCTCTAAATTTGAAAAGGCCAATGCTTATTTGTGATGATTTTGCAAGCTAAATTACAGTGTTTTCTAGTTTGGTGAGGCATCATTGCCATAATGCCTAATTTTGAGTTCAGTAGCTCACAAATATGGCCCCGCGGCAGTTTTTCCTGCTGTTTAGTGGCTTTTGTGGAGTCGAGAAAATAGCATTGTTGTTTGGAAACCAAATTGTATCTATGACTTAGGAGCTTATGCATGAAGATTTTGTTAACTCAGGCATTTGTTCATGATCCTCTCATCAATTGGAGATTATTTAATTTCAATGAAATTCCTCAAACACCACGCTTGGGAAGCTCTCATGTTCATCCAGCTATGAATAGTGACGTCCTTAATAGCGAGTTTGTTCAGCCTCTTCGTGGAGCTCGAGAAAGGGAATTACTTCAGGTAAGTTCTGTTCTGTTTGATTTCTTTTTCTATGTACTTATATATATATATATATATTGCCTGCTAAGAGCTTTGCAACTTTTAACTATTTTCACAGGCTGTTAATCAACTCGGGGATCCTAATGAGGTCCTGAATGAGCGTGCCGTAGCTGTCATGGCTCGGATGAGCAATAAGCTGACAGGGCGGGATTTCTCTTCTGGATCTTCGTTGTCAGGGGCAGGCGGCTCAGTTCAAGTCGAAGAACCTGGTACTCTCATTTCTAGTGATGCTCGAGAAGTTGATCACGGTCTATCCGTAAAACTGCAGGTTCAGAAGTTAATCATGCAAGCAACATCACATGAGAATTTGTGTCAGAATTATGTTGGGTAAGTGTTCAACAATATTCCTGAAACTTCAACAATTTTCATTGTTGTGTGATTGTTTCATCTGCTTTTGAGGGTTCAAGTTGTTTGATAAAAGAAATGCTTGCCGAAGAATGAAATAGACTGTTAAAATTATCTTAAAATTATCCTATGCTTTTAATGCAGTTATTCTATTTTGTAATTATTTAACCTTGTCACATCCTTAAGTTGATTATAATTTTGGGCTGCTAAAATTATGTGGTCTTATAGTCATCTACAGCGTACAAGATCGATGTTACAATGTTTTGCTTACAAATGCCAATCTCATTGAGATTATCAACTTCAGTTTTCTTCTCTGCTTTGTAGTTAGAGCTCTCATTCATTTCTATCTATCATTTGTGTTTAATTTAAGCAAATCATTAAACTCAACCTGCAGCTAATTTATCATCAATTTACCTCCTGTACTTGTTATTCTTCTTGATAGTTTAATCATACTAGAGCTGTGGGTAAATTACACCTAGATTTCTTAGTTTAAGGTATAATATCATACATGTCATATTTTTAAATTTTTAACATTTAGGTCCCTGAATTATATATAATACATCAAAGTTTTTTTAAAATATTTTATATTAAAATTTTATATAATTCCCATTTTATCCCCCTTTTCTCGCAACCTTGCCGGCTCTTTTCGCCCCTCCTTTCTCTCTTCCTCTCTCTCCTTCCCTCTTCAGCGCTCTGCAGGGAGGCCGACGAAGGGGGCATGGCCCCTCGCCCCATCTGTAAGGGAGCCGACGGAGAGGGAGGCCACGTGCTCCCTCCTTTAAAGAGAGAGAGATCAAAGAAAGGAGAGGTTTGCCGACAAGAGAGAGAGAGATATCAAAGAAAGGAGGGGTTCGCCGACAAGAGAGAGAGAGAGAGAGAGAGAGAAGGATAAAATTGAGAATTGTATAAAATTTTAATTGTAAAAAATTAATAAAAGACCCAATTGATGATTATATTAAAAGTCAAGGACCCAAATGTTAAAAATTTAAAATCATAAACTTGCATGATACTATGCCCTAAATTTTGAAACTGGAATGTAATTTACCCTAAATCTATTAATGACTAATACATAAAACGATTTCTGTATGTAGAAATAAAACCAGGGCTCTATTTGCCTGCACAGTCATGAACTTGTTCGATGTTTTTCACTCTATCGATGGGTCAAAATCGTCATCTTTGTGTATAATATTTAATATTTATTTCTGCAGAATTTCTGGGTCAAAAAAAAAGCCAGCTTCATTTGCATTAATACTGTCGGACATAAACTTGAGCTGAAATTTAATTGGATTTTGGGACATAATGAATCTCATGCATAATAGAATGACTATAACTAATTTTGTCAATTTTCAAAAAAAAAAAAAAAAAAAAACTAATTTTGTCAATTCATCTCTTTGTTTTCAGGTGGTGTCCATTCTGGTGAATATGGAGGGAACCTGCATATATTGTATATAGTCTGTATATTGTGTGACGAGAGCTTCATTTATTATTATGTATTTACTTGTGCAATGATGTAATTGATCAACGTAAAATATTTCTCGATTTCATGGAATTCTTATGTTCATTACACATTGCCGTGCGAATTGTGCACTACCAATAATACCATTGACGGAATGGTTACGGCATTAATGCTGCTACTGCTTGATGTGAACTGCGTAACAGGCCTCCTTCAGGATTCTTACGTACAAGCATTTTGACCGATTGTAATTACAAGTGCAAAACATGATATTTGAAAGGATATACTGGTGTATTCATTTAGCATATTTTGTAGGATCTAAATTTATTACAGTCGAAGATTTTCTTATTTTTTCATATATATATGCTTTGAAATTTTTTAAGTCTCGTTTGTTTGCTCATTTAAAATTAACTTGATTTAATTTTAATCAGGTATATCATATTACACATAAAATTTAATATTAAAAATTAATTTTATTTCACATCTTACATATATTAGAGTTCCTATCCCCCGTTGGGGACTGTTTTAGGGGTATTTGTAGCCGTTGGAGTGCGTGGCTTCACCCTGGTTTTTCGGAGAAAAGGTAATGGACAGGCTCTGGGTCCGCGTCGTTTGTCTGCCATTGGAGAGACCTGCAGTTGCTCAAAAAGGATGATATCTTTTAATATTAGTACCTTTTTATCTCTCACATTCTTCAACATAATAATTAATTTTATTTCACATTATTCACAATTTTTAATAAAAAAATATTTCTATCTAAATTTAATTTTAATTTTGTTAAATTTAATTTTACAAACAAATAGATTCTTAAGAGTTATAAATCTAGGGTTCCATGACACAAAATTGCCTTTGTTTTAAAAACCTAATAGCTTCTTAACATCTTTTGATCCACATTAAATTTCAAATAATGTTCTCCTAGTTAAAAATGCCCTTTGTTTGAATTGCATTTCTCAACAATATATATAATTATAGTCATTTTTTTTTGATAAAATATAGTCATATTTATTTGCATAACTAGATATCTAAAAAAAAAAAACCTAAAAATCCAGTTGAAAGTAATATTTCTCTTAATCTAAATTGGCATATTGTTCTCAATCACTTTTAATAAACTACAAAAACGTTGGGGTGCACATCAGCTATTTAGAATTTTAAAAAAAAGAAAAAAACTTTCTCTTCTTCGTTATTTCGCTTTTCTAAAAACGTTGGATATACTGAATCTTCCTTGCCATACTTTCGTTTCTTCATCTTGGCTAAATAAATTCAAGTCGCATACCTTTTAGCAACAGATTTTTAAAAAGAATTTCGCTTTTCTAAAAATGTAAATGTCAATTGTTCGCCGAACAATTCGGTTGCACGCTCCTCTCAATCAAGTTGAAACCCTAGCTTTTATGCAATAAAAATGATCAACTCGTAACAACGCGTTGCACTAGGTTCAAGACTGATGGGATGCATCGTCAACCGTTATATTAAAATTTAAATTTTGGTGATTTATTACCCTTCTAATATGTTTTGAAATTGTGCTATGTATTATGTTTTTCTTAAAATTGTATTGGTATATAATTTGCTTATTTATTATAGATTTTATTTCTACATGGCAGGCTAGCAAAACTACACTAACTGAATATATATAATATATTTCAAATACAAATGTTATTAAAATCATATTTTAATACCAATTATTTCTTTTATTATACAAAACTATGATCCTGTACATATGAGCAATACTCTGTTGAGCAATACTCTGTACCGTATTTAACTTTATTTCATACTGAAATAATAAAATAAAGCATTACACATTCATTGACAAAAATATAAAGTACATGTGTAATTTTAAATTTGGAGTACTATTATGAGAGCTGTTATCGATCCGATTTCGAGAGAGCTAATACCGGTTCAAAATCAGATCAATTGATCGACTTGAAATCAACTCAAAGTCGATTGAGTTCGATTTCGAGCCGGCTCGAGCTGATTCCAATCGACTTCGAGCCGATTTCGATTCTTTTTCGAGCCGGCTCGAAAATGAATCAACTCTGGGTAAGCTCGACTCGATCCAGCTCGAGATCGGCTCGGCTTATATATATATATATATATATATTATATTTAATATATATTATATACGTATATTATATATATGTATTATAATATAAAATATATTTTAATTTGAACTGATTTCGAGCTGGATTGAGCCGAGCCTACCCCGACTCAAAATCGGCTCGAAATCATTACCGAGCTGAACTTTTGGCTTGTTTGTCAGCTCATGTAGATTGACTCAATTTCGATTCGATCTAAAATCGATTCAATTTTTGATCTTCGATCCTAGTACTATTTTGTTCTCAATTATTTAAAATTGTATTGCACCAGCAACAGGTGAAGTTGTAGCTATACAATTTGTACTTCAATCTGTTATACACAAATATCAAAATCGTACTAAATTAAGATCTTAATTTTTCGTATTGATATTTAAACTACAATTTATAAATTTACTTCGTTTCATTTGAGTTCGTATTTCTTGATGTTATTTTCCACCCTTCAACGATTTCCAAAATCTCGCTAATATGAGCACGTTGGTATTAAAATATTTTATTACCAAATATTATTTATTTCATTGTACAAAATTATGATCCTATATATACATAGGGCTGTTACCGATCCAATTTCAAGCCGAGCTAATACCAGCTCAAAATTAGATCGATCACATTTCGATCAACTCAAAATCGACTCAAGCTCGATTGGGTTTGACTTCGAGTCGGCTCGAGTCGATTCCAACGGCTTGAAGTCGATTGGAAAATCATTTTCGAACCGGCTCGAAAATGAATCAAATCTCTTTTTTTTTAGCCGATCTCGAGTCGGATAAGCTCAACTCGATCCGGCTCAGTTTATAATATATATATATATATATATATGT